>CM053502.1:82471606-82555927 GCA_028627145.1 Eidolon dupreanum
TGTTTGGATGATCTGTCCATATCTGACAGTGGGATATTTAGGTCCCTTACTATGATAGTGTTTTGGTCTGTTTCTCCGTTTAGTTCTGTTTCTAACTGCTTTATGTATTTTGGGGCTCCCTGATTGGGAGCATAGATATTAATGAATGTTATGTCTTCTTGGTGCATGATTCCCTTTATCATTATAAAGTGTCCCTCAGTATCTTTCTTTACCTTTTTCATTTTGAAGTCTATTTGATCTGATATTAGTACCACTACTCCCACTTTTCTCTGAATGCCATTTGCTTGAAATAGCATTTTCCATCCTTTTACTTTGAGTCTAAATTTGTCCTTAGAACTGAGATGTGTCTTTTGGAGGCAGCATAAGGTTGGGTTTTGTTTTTTGATCCAATCTGCAACTCTGTGCCTTTTTATTTGTGAGTTCAGTCCATTTCTATTTAGAGTGATTATTGAAGTATGAAGTCTTCTTATAGCCATTTTATCTTTTGCTTTTTGGTAGCTCAGTGTTTCCATTGCTTTCTTGTCCTTGTGTTTCTGTTTTCTTTATTTTGGTTGGGTTTTGTGGGTTTTCTCTCTGGTCCTTCTTGTTTTATGTTATATACTTCAGTTCTGAATCTTTGGTGTGTGGTTACCATTATGAATATGTAAAGGATTGTTATATATGCAGTCGTCCCTTTTCTTCTGTGCGTGCCTTATCTCCATTCCACTTTGCGAATTTGGATCTTTGAATCTACTCCTTTTCAGTCATTGTTGTCTCAGTTTTTCCCTATGTATGCTAATGTTCATTATTATCTTGCTATAGCATATTTCATCTTATTTTCAAGCTTATAATACCCTGTTCCTAGTAGGCTTGCACTCCTCTGCTTTTATCAGCCTGCTAGTCACCTTACTCCTAATTATGGTTTTGGGGGGTTTTTTTGGTCATTTTGTTTTAGGTCTGCAGACCCCTTTCAGCATTTCCTGTAGTGCAGGCCTCGTAGTGGAGAATTCCTTTAATTTTTGTATGTCTGGAAAGGTCTTTATTTTTCCTTCATGTCTAAATGAGGGCTTAGCTGGATACATTAATATTAGCTGGTAGCTCCTTTCATTTAATCATTTGAATATTTGATTCCACTCCTTTCTGGCTTGTAAGGTTTGTGCTGAGAAGTTCGATGGTTTTCCTTTATAGACTACAGTCTTCTTTGGTTGCTTTGAGAATTATTTCTTTGTGTTGATTTTTGATAATTTTAACACGATGTGTCTTGGTGAAGGCTTTTTTGGGTTGAGATAATTGGGTGTTCTATTGACTTCTTGAATTCCAAGCTCCAGCTCATTCCTTCGATTTGGGAAATTCTCATCAACTATTTGTCTGAAAATGCTTTCTAATCCCTTCTTCTTTTCCTCAACTTGAGAATGCCCATTATTCTTATGTTTTCTCTCGTGAAGGCATCAGCTAGTTCTTCTATTTCTATTTCATTATTTTTCACCCTCAGTTTCTCTCTTCTTCCTTCTGATTTATTTCTAGATTTCTATTTTCGATATCACTGATCCTTTTCTCCATTTGGTCGACTCTATTTCCTAAGCTTGTTATTTCATTTTTCAACTTCTGTAGTGTGCTCTTTATAGCCAGAAGGTCTATTCAGTTCTTTTTGAGGGTTTCAATTTCCTTGCTAAAGAACTCATTCTGCTCATCTAGGTGTTTTTTCAAGTTTTAAATTGCTAATATGATTTGTTTCAGGTCTCATTGAATTTTTTCAGAAGTACAATCCTAAATTCTGTCATTTAAGTCACATATTTCTATGTCTGTAAGCTTATTTTCTGGAGATTTTTCTCTTCTTTTTGAGATGACTTGTCACCTTGGTTGCTCATGGTGTTTAATATTTCTCCACCTGGGCATTAATGGAAGTGTTTTCTGAATTTGTCTAGATAGATTTATTATATAATATTCCCTAGCTTGTTGCAAAGAAGGTATTTTTCTTTTGGTTTCCAGTAGATGGTGTATAAGCCTCTTGAATCTCTGCTTTATATAAAGTCTTAATAATGTCTTTTCTTTCCTTACAGATGTTTGATCACACTCACTCCCCTCAGTCTCAGTTCTTGTCAGTGTTAATGACAGTTTCAGTAGCATTTGCTCAGATTCCTCTTGGGCTCTGCAGCATTCCTTCTCAGAGAGTATGGGGGGAGGGGCCCTCTGGGTTGGGGGATGAGCGCTGCGGCTTAGCGTCAGCTTTGCAACTGGGTCTGGTAAAAATCAACTGTTGTTTCTCTGCAGTCCCTGTTTTTCTGCCGTCCCCGCTTCTCTGCTTTCTGCCCTGATGACCAGGCCCTGCCACAGGCTGGTGGAACTCACAACTTCCTCAGGCAGGGCTATTAAAGGAAGTTGCCGCACCTTATCCCCTCCCACTCCTCCTCCCCTTACAGGGAGCTCCAGCAGCTGCAAGAGGCAACTTCTTTATTTCTCCCAGTCCACCACCCAATTCCCAGGGTTCTGACCTATGGTAGCTCTTATGCGTAGATACCATGCCCAGACGTGCTTTTGTGCAGTTTGGGTGTTTTTTGTTGAGTTTTAGATGTTCAGCTTATTGTTGTTTCAAGGGGAGAGATCCAGGGATGTTTCTCACTCCACCATGTTTCTGACATCTTCCTCCCTCCTTCTTTTCTGTTCAACACTAAGGACTCAGGTTCAGCTGCCGATAAAGCTCCTCTTTTGTGCCCAGGGTTTCCATTCTGAGTCTTCTCCTTCCACCAAGTGTTCTTCTCAAAACCAAAGCACTCAGGACCCTAATTCTTCTCTTCCCCCTCTCACTCCTAAGAGGATAAAGTGGCAAGGAGGGGTTGGTCTATGTGAGGGGCAATGTTGGTAGGATCAACACTGGGGTCTTTTATTTTTCACCCCCTGATTTTATCCCAGAAACTCAGTTATCTACTCTTCTCACACGAATAAGGCCTTCTATCCACATGGCTCAGCAGAAAGAACCTGATCAATGAGGTAGGCAGCCTGGGTTTGAATCCCAGCTCAGGCACTGACTTGAACTTTCCAAGCCTCAGTTGCCTCACCTGTCAAGTAGAGATGACATCCTCCCTCCTAAATTGTAAGGGAGGATTAAAGGGAATAATGTTATGTAAAGTGCCTAGTACAGAGTCCCTCACAAAGTAGCTGCTCAATTAAATGTTTAGTTCCTCCCTTCCTCATTCAGATGGGAAGTAACAACTCAGCAGGGTGGAGTGGCAACGTTAACTGAGAACCACCTAGAAAAGGAGCAAAGAGAAGTGGGGAAGATAATAATAAAACCTGGTTGGTTTGGGCCATTACTGTCTACCAAGGCTCTCCACATTCTTTACCCCAATATTTAATCCAGACAACAGCCAGGGAAAGAGCCTCCTGGCTCCAAATCCAGTGCTTTTCCCACCAAAAGGATCTCCTGGGCTGGGCAGTAACAGCCTGCACAAAGGCCCAGGGCACTGGGTGTGGAAGGGGCCCACCTAATGCCTGAGCAGGAACTAAAAATGTTGACTTTTTCTATTTTAGGAAAACTTCCAGCAGAGATAGGTGAGTTCCAGGCACCTTTCCTCCTCAATCCCTCCCTCTGCTCTTTTAGCATAACCAAAACGGTCATTTTCCCAGACCATCTTCGCCTTTATCCCAATATCCTGTGCTCCCTTCAGACTAGAAATTTACTCTTTAAAACTCCCAAAGCAGCCGAGAATTGCAGAAAATCTTATTCCTCTTCCCTGATGCCAGCCAGGGTAGGCACAAAATTCTACAGCTTCCTTCCCTTCATCATGTGTCACTGTGTCAAGACTAGAAACAATTTTAAGTGATTATATAACAAAGATTCAGAGGAGAAAGTATCTCCCTTTGAGTGCCTATTAAGTCCCTTTTGTTTGTTCCTCTTTCAGAGAATCTCCACAGGACTTTTGGTAAGTGCTAGGGTACCCAGCACTCCCAGGTCAGTTTGATGTTTCACTCAGTTCCAATTACCTGAGGAAATAAGGACCCCTGGCTCCTGATTGCTCTCCTCCCTCTTTTTTTTTTCTTTAAATAAGTCATTTGCATCTAGGATTGGTAAGATAATAGCAAACACAAACATACACTTTTATGTGTCAGGCACTAAACTAAAAGCTTTATCTGTTAACTCATTACAAGCACTGTATGCGCACTATTTCTCTTTTCAGGAAATGCAAAGGGGAGGTAGACAGATCCTTTGCACAAATACTTGATATCTAGTTGGGGAGGTGATACATACACATGAAGTAACTGAAGAACAAAGTACATATGTATTATTAACTGAACTCATGTAGTGGTATTTTCATAGGTACAGAATGAGTAATTATACATGACTAATCTGGGAAGGCTTCTTGGAGGAAGAGTGAAAACACCAAGCTCCACTAAGATGTTGTTCGGGTCTAATAACTTGTCATTTCAAAATATGGATAAACAGAAGCAATATTTTGAGATTTCTGCAACATGTTAAAAAAAGAACCTATATGGAGGGGGTGGTTGGGCATAAGGGGGAACACTGTTAATCCTGTTTGTTCTGTGGTGAACAATTCAGATCCTCACTTTCTGAGGGTGCCTTGCTGGAAGATAACCCTGTTTGTAATCGTGCCGGTTCTTGGACCCCTGGTTGCCCTGATCATCTGCTACAACTGGCTACATAGAAGACTAGCAGGTACAGTGGTGGGGCAGCAAACAGGACCACCCATCTGTGGGGGACCCAGTCAGTCCTGAATGGGAAACAAAAAGATGAACCAGGGCTCCAGATTCGGAGAGCCACGATTTCTTTCTTCCTCTGTCCCCGTGGCCAACCCCAGGCTCCTCAGAGAAGCCATGAAAAGAACCACTTACTAGGATTTGCGGGACACCTTAGTGAAAAGGGGGGGCGGTCCCTGTGAAACTGTACAGGGAGGATGTGGGGAGGGAACTAGTCACCTTCCACCAATCACCTATTTCTCTTTGTTTTCAGGACAATTTCTTGAAGAGCTAAGTAAGTTTTCTCCTTCTAAATAGAGCAAAATACCAGGGAAGAAGCAAGAGAAAGAGGGGCTATTAAAGAATGGAAATCTCAGAGGAAAGGAGGGGCTAGACTTCATGGGTAGAGGGAGAAATCCTGTGAGGCAGAAGCCACTTTGGCCAGTTTTACAGGGTGGCAGGGAAAGAAGCTGGGGGCACTCCCACCTGCTACCTGATTTGCTCCACTTTCAGTGTTCCTCAGCAAAATTTCCGCTCAGGAGGACCTCCTTTCCCATTCCCTATAGCAGCTGCCTCACCTCCAAGACCATCCACTGAGTCAGACATGGAGACGGGATAGCCCTAGAGGGCTTTTCCTCTCCCTGGCTTAGTGGTTTCATGACAGAAACTACTGGCAGATTTTTCAAGTTATTTTCTTCTACTTCTAGGAAACCCTTTCTGAGTGGTGTTGCATCTTGGCAGAAGTGGAGGAGAGCCTGCTTGGTCCAAGGACTGGTCCTTAGGGATGTTACAGTCAAGTTCCACACTCACTGGCCTCTTTGCTGTGGGGACATTCCAATTTGTACTTCCAGAAATGCTCTAAATTCCAAATAGAATTGATTTCTCCTCTTCTGTCATCTACCTTTTCCCAGCTCTTTCCTTTCCCCATTTTTGCTGCCTACATCTTTCCAACTCTATCTTCAATCTGGAAGCCCTCTCTGGCTACAACCAGGCAGGTGCTCTTCATGAGAGGAAACCTGTGCTGGAGAGTAGGGTACAGGAGGGTCTCTGCCATGAACTGAAGACCAGGAACCTCCTCGGTGCAAATTATAGCATTCCAACTTTGCAAAAGGTGGTTGCTCCTTCCAAGACCGCAGCTCCAACGAACAGAACTGAGATGGAAGAGAAGGAACAAGATGAGTCCAAAACATCAGAGAGCTAAGTGAGCTGCAAAGTGAGGACATGGGGAGAAACCCATAGAATAATGGCCAAAGCTACATCTTGCCCTGGCAGCCTACCAAGGAGCTAGGGAAGTAAAGGATGCAAATTGGGCCACACACCTCCTTCAAAATGCTTGTTTTACTTCCATGGCTTGTACAGATGGGTCCCTCAGACTCTTTCCCTCCTCCCATCATTTTTCTCCTGTTTTCATACCTATCAGAGTATCCGCTGTTTTACTCAACAATGACACCTGATGGTTTATCAGACACAAAGAAACAAGCTAGGTGCTAATAATACAAGTTTCCATGTGCCACTTCTTGTCCCTTTTCCTTTCTGCATTTCCTTCATTATCCCCTCACCTGTATTCCTCAACCTCTCCCCATCCCTTACCCTGGAGGTTGGTCAGTCCTCAGGAAAACCAAACACACAAAAAGGGCCTCAGTCAAAAAAGAACATTTATTTATGTTCCACGATCCTCTGCTGCCTCATTTGCTTTTTCTCTTCTACATGCTTTCTCCCTTCCTTCTCAACCCTCCCCTAGGGGTATGGATCCTAGAAAATGCATTTCCTTTCCTGCCACAGGGGAAGCATCATGAAAGAAGCCAAGCCACTGATCCAGGATAACCCAGCATTTTTGAGGACTGCTCAGGCACAGCCCTTTGCCTTTGTAGCTCCCCCAGTGACCCACAAGATCCTCTTTCTCCCCAAAGCACATGTCACAGATAGGGCAACGGTAGATCTTCTGCTTCCAGTGAGTCTGCTGGTACCTGACCAGCTCAGAGAATGAGCTAAAGGACTTGCCACAGCAGAAGCAGCAGTTTAACTGCTGTGTGAGGTGGTGGGTCTTCTGGTGCCTGGAGAGATACGTTTTCTTACTAAAAGTCAAGGGACAATAAGGGCAAGAAAAGACCTTGAGTCTTGAAGGCTTTGGTAGGTGAGACTTGGACCTGGTATCCAGGCAGTGGGCTCTAGGGGTGGCTGACTGGGTCCTGGACACAGGCCCTGGGATTGTAATAATTGGTGCCCAAGTTCTCACAGTGATTGCCTGGTTCTTGCCTGTGGGTGCCTGGTTCCCATCTACAGATGGTTGCATGTGAGCTGCAAGACCCTTGGCTCTAAACATGGGTTCTTGGGCTCCAGCCACTGGTGCATAGTTTTCAGTTGTAAGCCCCTGGCTCCTGACAATGAGTTCCTGGAATCCAGCTGTGGTACCTGGACTCCTCACAATATGCTTCCGGTTTCTAGCTACTGTCCCCTGGTTTTGGTGTGTCTTCTGATGGCGTTTGAGCTCAGACTGGTCCCGGAAGCTCTTCCCACAGAAGGCGCATGAATGGGGCCGGTAACCCAGATGGACACGGCGGTGACGACTCAGTCCAGAAGCATCACAGTAGGTCTTGTCACAAAGTGAGCAACAGAAGGGCCTCTCCCCAAGATGCATGCGTCTGTGGTGGCTGAGGGCCTTGCGGTTCTGAAATGACTTCCCACACTGGTTGCAGTTGTTAGTCTGCTTAGGATTATGAACAAACTGGTGGCTATGGAGGTTGGAGCGCTTGCTGAAACACCTCCCACAAGTGTGGCAGGAAAAGGGTGGCCCAGCCCAGGATGCTGGGAACACTGGGGCCATAGACCCAGCTGGAGCAGAGGCTAGGCTTGACCCTCCGTAAGCAAGGGAGACCTTGTCATCACTAGTCCCCTCATCTCTCAAACTCTGACTGTGTTCTTGCAGTTCCTCCTTCTTGCCTCCTACAATGAATGAGGAAGAATAACACAAGATTCACCATGAGAACCTCAACACTCCATTCAGTCCAAACTACTTCCCTCTTCCTGCCCTCACTCTCCCAGTCAATACATTCATGTTCACTCTTAGACCTCATTGACTAGAGTTAAGCAAAAACTTTTGGGTTTTTCAAATTAAAAGCAAATAAAAATTGAACTGGAATCTTCCAACAGTAACAGAGATTAAATTTTTAACCTATAACCACAATTTCTGAAGTCCATTTTCTCTCATTTTCAGTATTGCTCACACTCCCATAGATACTCCACAGATACTCACAGGTGACCTCATAATATATCATGCAAATTGGAACACTTGAGTGACAGGAGGTGCTATTAATAATCAAGCTTGGATGAGAAGTTGATGAGAAGTAAACCAGGACTAGGACTGTCTTGGCAAACTAAGACATGTGGTCAGCCTGGCCTTCAGCTTCTCTCAAATCCTTATTCTACTCTCAGGAACAAGTCTCCCAACTCCCATTCAGCATCAAGTTCATCTTCCTTCTTTCCTTTTCTCCTGGAAAGGACTTTTCATCAAAGGAGTATCACTGACATAAGCAACCTACACGTAGTCTCTCAATCCCTAGAAAATAGATATTCACTCGTCCTGAACGACTTATATTTTCATCTTCTCGAAGCTAAGGGATTCCAACAGATGATCTCAAGGTCTCGTCCAGCTCATAGTCTGACCAGTCTGGAAAGATACAGGCTAGGAGACAATATACAGAGCCCTGATCCTCTTAGGCAGTTTTCCAACCTTCCTCTCTCCTTTGCAATCTTACCTGAAGGGAGGCCTTCTCTGTTTGGGGGACGAAGATCTGCTCTCCACTGTTTCTCATCTTGTTCAAGCTTGGTAATCAGATCTGGATTAGACAGAAAGATTCAAGCTGGAGAGTGGGAAGGGGAGAAGGTACTGAGGTCCCAGGCTTGGCCCCTTCATACCAAAAGGGGACAACAGGCTACCTTCTTTTGTAGCCTCGGTTTAAGAACCATAATCTGGGACATAGATGAAGGGAGGAGACACTCAAAAGACCAGCTCCTAACTGGTGCCTGGTACATAACAGGAGTGACTCAGTAAATACTGAATGGATGAATAGGCAAATTTGCATATTTTGTCATCATGTTACAAGTGATATCTTTGCCTTCATGTAGGCTTTCATTTCTTTTCCTTTACCCTGAGCTTAGTGATCCAGAACTTTCAAACCTGAGAACCAAGGGTCAGTGAAGCTCCTTGTGAGCTGATTTATCTGTCCAGGGAAACCAGGTATCCAAGGGTCCTGGGACAGGGGGCTTACTAAGGGAACCCCAGTCTCTTACCCACAGACACCAGGTTTTTGAAGGTCTCTGACATAACATCCTGGTAGAGGACCCTCTGACTGGCATCTAGACATTCCCACTCTTCCTGGGTGAAATTCACTGCCACATCCTCAAAGGTGACTGGCTTCTGGAAGAGTAGGAGAAGCTCAGGGAGTCTGTACACATACAGAGACAGACATTCAGTCTCAAGGTTCAGAAAACTGAGAGAAAAATAAAACCATGGAAGTAGGAGAAATATCAAACAGACAAAGTCAACAACGATGACGTACAGAAAGGAAAGGAAGGATAAAGAGGAGGGAAGAATAATATAGTAGAAAAGGTAAGGGTATATATTGAATATAAATAGGAAGGGAAGCAAAAGAAAAAAGGCTGCCACTATGATAGATTTTAGAAGTACTCTATGAAGGATGCCAGGTGGTATAGGAGACAGAAAGGCCTTATAGCCCCCTTTCCTGGGTGTTGCTCAGCTTGAAACAGTCTGAGATTCCATCTGACCTGTAGACAGGGGAATGGATGAAAGAACTTCTCGAGTCTAGGACCTGGTTCCTCCCTCTCTCTAGCTTGGTCTCCTCACCTTCACCCACGTTTTCCACCAGCCCTTTCTCTTCAGAGTTTCCTGAAGGACCTCCTTGTACACATGAGGGAGCAGCTTCTGTACAGGTTCAATTGGCTTCAGCTGGTCAAACACCTTCTCTTCCATGGCGTCTCTTTCTAGTTTTATCCACTCCTGGCTTTGCCCCCAGGACTGGCTGGACATCTTCCTGGGGCTATCTACCTCGCAGTAACTAAGCAGATGGAGAGGCTGTGCAAAGGCCCCAGGGTTTGACGAGGCTTCCTGTGACAAATGTATCTGCTCCAAGGGGCTGTCTTCCTTTTTTTGTTCTGTGGTCCAAATTCTCTTCTTTCACAACTGAGAACAACTTTGGTTCCCTCAAAGCCTAGGCCACAGAGTTCAGGGATCTGGTCACCCCTGGCTTAGCTGCCATTGTCCAGTAATGCCAGGTTGGGACTATGAAGGCATCTGCCTTCTGTTTCACCCTGCTTCTAAACACTGGCTGTGCCCAAGTCTAGGAACCTGAGGTCAGAGAGAAACAAAACACATCAGCAAGAGGGGGAGAGAGGAACAACAGCTTCCTTATTTGGTCAAGGAACCCCAAAAGTTATTGAATTCCTGCTCTGTGCCATGGAATCCTCTCATCGCTGTCCTCTAAGGTAACAATTACTAGCCTCATTTTAACTAATCTAAAGTGCAGAAATGCTAAATTACTCAAGCATACTCCTGGTCCACGGCAGAATCAGTGTCCAAAGCCTAGACTCTGTACCACCGAGGACATGATTTCCGCTATCCCACAGCATTCTCTAGAGCAGCAGTGCAGAATTCTAGAAAGAATGCATATGCCTATGATAACCAGCCCTGGACCTGTCACAAACCACCTTGCACAATTCTCTTCATTCTGATCTGATTTCATTGGAAAATGGGATTAAAGGAAACATTCTCTAAGATCCCATCTGGGAGCCAAAAAAAAAAAAAATACATGATTCTGTGGATTTTAAATATATACAGATCCTTGTTAAAAAAAAATAACAAAAAATAAAACAATAGTGATAACCCAACAGTGAACATTTATTCAGGGCTTACGATGAGCCCAGCACTGAGGTTTCCTGCCCACCTGGAAATTCCCTGCTCTGAAGCAAACATGGTTAAACCTCCGCCTCTTCCTTCTGACAGTCACTCACTCTACTTTTCATTCTACATTTCATCTACTCCTGAGATGAAATGAAAAGAATAAAGGCATAAAAACATGTCGACTTTTTTCTTTCACTTTTTTGGACAGGTGATGAAATAGAAAATATCAGCAAGGAAAAGCATTTGACAACAGAGTTAACTGGATCTCTAAAAAGAAAGTTGACATGAAAGGTGCATTCCTGGGATCTAAAATTGAGTCCCTCCCTCCCTTCCTTCCTTTCCTTCAAGACTATTCATAATCATTCTGTTTAGTGTGCAGGTCTGGATTATTTTCCTACTCTTCAGTGAAACACAATAAAGGTAACATTTCCAAACAGTATCAATAATAGTATCTTCAAGGCCCTGGCTTTCCTGCTCTCCAGCACGAAAGACCCACTTCTGTCACTAGTCCTCAAAGCAGCGTTTGCTGGGGTTGGTAGGAAGAGGCCGCTGGTACGGATTCTAAACTAGCTCTGGTTTGGGGAGGGAGCATGACTGTGGAGACTGAATTTCTGGCAGCTGCTGCTTGCCTCCAGCAATTGTACTTCCCACAGTACTTTCTCCATCCAGAAGTTCCAGGGCTCAACTCGGCCCGCTGGCCAGTGTAAGGAGGCTTGGTATAACTCAAGAGACTCTCTGCGCAGGGGTCTTATCTGATCCCAGCCCTGTCTCTGCCTTTCCAGTACTAAATCCCCCGAGAAAATGTGTCGCCATCTTCCTGTCCTCTGAGTCCACTCAATCTCTCCCTAACCTGAAACCCGTCAATACTTTCCCACAATTCTGAGAATGACTGTGGGATTCGCCCTCCCCGCCCCACCCCAGTGCTACACCACTTGAGTTTACTTCCCTTCAGCCAAGCACAACGGCCCTCGGACACTCGCCCCTCTCACGTGGCCTCCGGGTCTCTGCTCAGTCTTTCAAGAACCCTTTCCAGCCACTGCCTCTAGTGGGTGCTGGCTCGGCCCACCATGCTCACCTCGTGTCACTGCGCGCCCAGCTCCCACACTCCAACCTGGAGGCTTTCCTCCGGCAGAAAGCGAGACAGTTTTGCTCACCATTGCGTAGCACGACAGGCACTTATGAACACCCACTGGGTGAGGCTTTTGTGCTCAAAATGACTCCACTGACTGGGTTGTCATTGCCCGAGGTTTCTGCCCCCGGAACTTCCTTCCTGGGATCCCAAATTTCTCAACACGTGCCAGGAGATCCTCCTCGGCGCTGAGTCCCCAACGTCGCCGGCGTGATCTTCGCATTGGGCCACACTCTTGGCTAACCCATGTTGCCCCGACGGGCCCCAGAGGTTAGAAACTCATCCAAGACTGGAGGCGCAATTTTCTCCTTACCTGCCAAGATCAGGGGCGGGGGAATACGGGACGAACACCCTCCATTAGCCTGGATCATCGTGAGCTCAACTCCCCTCGGCCCCACTCACCCGCAGCAAAGACTTCAGAGCGTAGGGATCCCTAGGGACCTGCGGCGACCTGCTCGCACCCTTTCCCAGACGACAGGTAAGAGGCGTCCGCGACCCCGCTTCCTCTTAGTCCACCAACCCACCTGCGTCCGCTGCCAGGTTACTGAGCTGAGGATGAGGGTCCCGCCAACATAAAGTGTTCACAATCTAAAAAGCCAGAAAGGAAGAGACCACTCCCCGCCCCGCCCCGCCCCACCAGTCTACCCCTTTTACCAATTGTAACCGCTGGTGCCACCTAGCGCTAGGCTTTTTCTTTATTCCCAGTCTTAATTTACTCTTGGAAAAAGGATTAGATTTTAAATTAAAACCTCTGGTTAAAGCACACAACCACCAACCACCATCACCACCCAGAGGACAAAGATGAGACCCTCACAGGCCCCCAGAAAGAGACATGGAGGGACACATCATCTTAGAAAAGCAAAGGCAAAGGGGAGAATACACAACTGTGATTTATATGATGACAGATGGCAGACAAAGGTAGGGGATCAGAAAGAACTATGCTCAGGTAAAGTTCTATTTACCTTGTCCACTTACCTGAACCCAATTCCACTTTTCTTAGAGACTTTGTTTTGTTTTGTTTTGTTTCATTTTGTTTTGATATCAGCCCAACGGAAATATTTCACAATCGGCATGGGGTTCTACAATTTACAAAATACTTTTGTAAATAGAGCCGCCATTAAATCTTCCAAAACGCCATTGTTATTCCGTCTTTACAGGTGAGGACACAGGCCCAGCGATGTTGAGCCTTGCCAAAGCCCACGTCCTGCTGCACTGGGACCTGAACCAGACCCTTTGCTTTAAGTCACCACACTGGGCAGATGCAGGTTTTAAATCTCTCAGTGTTCCCAAGGTACCTGACACAGTGCTCCTCTGCCTTAGGGATAGATAAATCATGTTAGTAGACTGAAGAGTCTCCAGATAGCAGGCTGATGGGGAAGGTGGCAGGAAAAGCATGAGGTTGAAGCAGTCATGTACATTACCACCATCTTCAGACCAACATGTAAACAGGCTGGAGGGGGGGATAGAAAATATACTTCCCATTAACCATGAAGAAACTAAACTAGTCCTTCAAAAATGATAGGATCTGACCCTGCATGGCATAAACCTACTTCACCTGCTTGCCCTTATCACAGCCCTGGTTCCAAATCACTTTATTTACAAAACTAGGCAGCTGGCCCCTGGACCATGGTTTGCCAATTTGATTTGATCCTCAAGTCTTGAAGGTCAGCAAAGAGATATAGGATGAATAGGGCATTTATTCATTCATTCAGTGAGCATTAGACTCTAGGTCTGGAGAGGAGGATTGGGACAGACTCAGTTTTATTTATCTCTGCATGTCTTGACAGCACTCAGCACAATGCCTGCTTTGCAGTAGACCCTCAGCTGAGTTACAGGAGTTTATAATCAAAACAGAAGAGCAGCACTATATGAAGTAATATGCAGTGCAATGTCCTAAAATAGAGAAGCAACCAGGTAAGGGAAACTGATTAAACTCTGATGACAAAGACTGAGGTAGGGATGGTTGCAAGGGGGCTACACTCAGGTGGAACAAGGTATGAGACAGATATTGAGGTTTGAGTGTGAAGAGAATGAACTAGAGGAAGAAAGCTGAAGGAGAGTTGGGTACTGTGGGAACTTCTATATAGGGAGTCTGGATTTGATAGAACTAAAGGCTAAGAGGAAAAGGAAGAAGCCCTCCTGGTTCTGATCTATATGTTTCCAAATACTGACACAAACCCTTGAGCTAACCACCAGACAATGACAATAACCCTGGTCTGAAGTTTACCACTATTTGGGCAGATGTCTTTGAATTAATTTCCTGGTTCTCGGTCTGCAACCATTGCCCCAATCCTTTCTCATTAATAGGCAATAAATGGAAGACCTCCACCTCATTGTCACTATATAGCAAGCTGTGGCAAGTTCTCTACCACTAGAGCTCCATAAACATTTTGAGCTTCTGTTGGAGACGGTAACTGAGAGGACGTAACCACCAGTTGACCTGTCAGCAGGACCCAGGCAATCAGAGGCTGTTCACCCTCTCCCCTGTTCATGAATGTTATATTCTGCCCACAATTCCCACATTAGGAGCTGTTTTAAGGACATAGCCTTGAGAAAGTAAGATGTTGTTGAGACCACCTGGACTGAATATGTTACTGAACCCAGTTAAGTAAGGCCTCTATGTAAACTGTTAATATTCTTACAGGTGGTTTTGGAGATCCACTTATCTTGCAGCCACCCAAGACGAGCCTTGTATGTAAGTTCCCTTGCTTATTAAACCCTCCTCCTACCAATCTGGAGTGACCTGCCTCTCAATCTCAGTGTGTTATGCAAAACCCAAAATGGATGCTGTCACTACTTGAATGCTGTCACTACTTGGTGGGCAGAACTCAAGGCCATTTTCATAGCTCTCATCAATACTCCCTTCGATCAACCTTTCTATAATTTTACTGACTCTTGGGCTGTTGCCAATGGCTTAGCTATTTGATCTAACACTTGAAAAACTAGACTTATTAGGCATCTCTCTTTGGAGCTTCAATCTGTAGAAATAAACTATAATTGCTAATCTAACCATCTGGGTCACTCAGGTGAATACTCACAGGAAGAGCTAGTTCTCTGATGAAACTGACTGGAATCAAGCTGCTGATGAGCCTAATTTGCACAGATGAGCCCCCATTGCTGCCTGGATCCATCATACCAGACATGACAAGAACTTAACCATTGCAGACTGTGCACAAAATAAAGGACTCAGTAAGATTTAGACTTGTGACTACTACTCAAAATTAACCTGTCTTACAGTGAGGGAGGCTACATAGGAAGGGGCATTGTTCACACCTACGCCTGGCAGATGAACTTCACTGGATCTCTGATCCCTTCTCAGGGATATCAGTGGTGCCTCATCACTGTTGACCCTTTTTTTTAGGATACAGTGTTGTTTTTCTAATCCAACTAGCTTACTCCGGCTACACCAGTGTGGCTCTTGAAATTAATCTGTCATATTTTTGGCTTGGTGTGCCTCTTGAAAATGGGTATCAATGGACCTTTCATGGAAGGGTATTGAAAAACAAATTAAGTAAATGAATATATTTTGGTAACTCAACTGAAATATAAGGACAAAAAAAGGTTGACTATGATTGTGCATGGACAGGATATAGGAAGGTATGTAGGCTGGTATATTATCAGCTGTTTTTGTATTTTGGGTCTGGCTGGCTCAGACACAGCTGTGTCCAGCAGTCGACAAATGTCCCTTTCTCTTTCAACAAATATTTACTAAGTATGACATGTGCCAGACTATACAGAACAGGCCTATGGGTATAAAACCACAATGGAATAGAAATCTAACAATCCCCAGGATGAAGCTTGTAATCATGAACGTACCACAACTTATATATCTTGGAGAAACTCTTGCACATGTGCACCAGAAACACATTAAAGGAATGTTTACAGAAGTAGAAGAAAACAAAAGCTGGAAAGAATTCAAATGACATCAACAGAACAGGTAATTAATTTGTCGCATATTCATGTCATGAAAATGAACTACACTAGAAATATATATTTGTATTGTTGGTGTATCACTATGTAGATAATGTTAATGCCATGAGGCTCAGTTAGATTAATGAGAGAGCAAAGGTAGAGAAGGGATCTAAAGACTCAGCTCTGGAGCACTCCAACATTTAGAGACTGGGAAGATGAGAGGGAAAAAAAACTACAGTTCCACACATCAACATAAATGAATTCAAAAATATTAATGAGCAAAGTCAGTCTGATAAAATATATTTCCATTTTTATTAAGGTCATAAACAGGCAATGATGAACAATTATGTCCCTTAAGAACTCAGTTGACCCTTGAACAACACAAGTTTGAACTGTGTGGATCGACTTATACATGGATTTTTTTCAATAAACACAAAGTTTTATAAATGTATTTTATGATTTTCTTAATAACATCTTTTCTCTATTGTAAGAATACAGTATATAAGACAAACAACATACAAAATATGTGTTAATCAATTGTTTATGTTATTGGTAAGGCTTCCTCAGATCAACAGTAGGCTCTTAATAGTCAAGTTTTTGGAGAGTCAAAAGTTATACATGAATTTTCTACACTTTGTGGGTCCAAACCCCATACTATACAAGGGTCAACTGTACATGCATAGATCATAAAAACTATAAAGAGATGACAATAATTACAAAATTCAGGATAGTGATTGCCTCTAGGGATAAGGGAGAAGGATGTGAGTGGGGAGAGCACACAAGGGCTCCTGGGGTGTGGTAATGTCCCATTGCTCAGCCTGAGCAGCAGATACCTACCTGGCCATCTTTTACTGTTCTTCCAAATGTACATCTACATTATCACTTGTATATTACATTTCCCATTGAAAAGAAAAGAATTTAGGACCAAAAAAAAAGCATTAAGTGTGACTTACTATTATGGTATCATTCACACATAGTACAAGGAAATGAAAAGGTGAATAGAGTTTATGGGGTGGAGATGATGGACTCAAGTTGGGCCAAACTGAGTCCCTTTAACTACAGACTTTAATTATGAGCCACATGAGGTGTGAAATTGCCTTGAGATTGCCAGTTTTTATTCTAGATTTGGAGGAGGAACAGTGCAGCTGAACTCACCAATTTATATATCCAGAACTGAAATCTTCATGGTAAACAATTAATAACAGTAATGCATTAGGTTCTTTTCAGTCCCACTCAACTCAAAAGCCTTATCACCCTAGTGATTTGGATTTCTAAGTCTTCTGCCTCTTGCATTGTGATGATCCACATCTTTGAAAGGTATAAAATCTAAAGTTGGGACATGGTGATGGAAGACCAAAGAACAGACAGGATAAGAGTCTCCATGAGGCAAATCAGGTAGGTAGGAATGAGATTCTGGTATATGTCCTGGTTAAATTCTAGAATGAGCAAAGAGAGGGCCAGTTCCTGAACCCAATTTAAGTAACGTCAGCCATCTCATTTCCACACAGAAGTCATCTACAGTATTTCTGAATTTCTTCAAGGAATTAGGTAACCTCTCAAATATAAAGAAAACTAAACTGATACTAATGTAAGATGAGCAGTAATCATACCTGCATATACTGTCAAAGACAGAAAACTGATTGTGGGACTAAAGTCTAGAAAACAAAGTATGTTTATCTAGTGCCATGCTCTACAATAGGCAGTCACTTGCCACATGTGGCAATTAATTTAAAATTAACTCAAATTAAATAAAATAAAAAATTCAGTTCCTCAGTCGCATTGGCAACATATCAAATGCTCAATAGCCACATGTGGGAAGTGGCCACTACATTGAAAAGCAAAAATATAGCACAGTTATATCATTGGAGGAGGTTCTATTGAATAGTGTTGATCCAGCAATACCCTGGGTAAAGAGTGTCCTGTTAGTACAGAAGGGTAGGCATTGGGAATATCACAAATTAAGTATAAATATTCCTTAGGGCGTCCAGTTTTCATTTCTTTGATTCTCTACTCACCAACTCTGAACCTCTCCTTTCCCAACTTTTTGGTCTTTGAAAAGAAAATGAACTGAATGGAAAACAATAAATTTCATTCTGCTTGGGGATTAAAAGTCTCACTAAATTCATAAATTTGCTTTCTGATTTATCAGTGAGTGTTGGACAACATTCGTTTTAGAGAGAGTGAGTGAATCTACCTCTGAGTAGATTCAAACACTGGAAACATCTTAAGTGGGTGATAGAAAGTGACAAAATGTGGAGTTGGAAGAAACATGAGACTACTACACTCCCTTCTCTGACCTTATTCCTCCTTACCCTGCTCACATAGGCCAGGTTAGGTGACTCTCTTCTGTACAACTCCTCTGCCATAATCCTTTCCACATTTTGTTACCTGTTTAGAGAATGAGCTATGCCATTAGTTATAACCTAATCAAGAACAGGGACTTCTCTTTATTCACTCCCAGTAACTAACAATGCCTGGCACATAGGAGGTTCTCAGAATTAAGCTTCTCATACAAATAAATTGCACAGTGCAAGTTAAACTTTCAGGGCATGGTTAATAGTTCCCTGATAAAAGTATGAATGGGAAATGAAAGACCACATACTTACTTATAGCAATCTCATCAAGACCGCCTTCCAGAATTGGGAGC
Source organism: Eidolon dupreanum (assembly GCA_028627145.1). Lineage (NCBI taxonomy): Eukaryota > Metazoa > Chordata > Mammalia > Chiroptera > Pteropodidae > Eidolon > Eidolon dupreanum. The sequence goes on from CM053502.1 coordinate 82,489,883, forward strand.
AGAGGGATGGGAGAGACAGATGAGAACAATTCCTTATTTACTATCATTGCCCAATCCAGGTCTTCCCAAGTGGGAAAACTAACATTTATGTAACATCTAATATATCTAATATATGCTAACACTTCACAGAAATCATAATCCTCCTATAAATGCTATGTAATGCTTTAATCTCACTTTACAGATGAGGAAACTGAACATCAAAGAAATAAGCAACTTAAACACAAGGCAACTAAAAATAGCTAAGCTAGTTTTCAAGTCCAGAACTATCTGGTATTTACGTATCTGATACAAATGGGACTGTTCACTGAACTCTAGGGAAAGATGAGAACCAGCATTAAAAAAATTAAAAGGGTTTGTTTAAGAGACATGATTTTATCATAAAAGCATTGAAATTTTACTAATCTTTTATTTTTCCTATTTGACTCCTCAAAAAGCATGGCATAGTTAAGAATTTTCTTTGATATGGTTTTATAATTGTACTCTCTTCTCTTATTTTGAGACTTTTCCATAAGAATATTAACTTTAACCTGACTTCTACTGTATGGCTGGAAAAGTGGATATGCAATAACGCTTTCAAACTCTTTTATCTCTTTGTTAACTCTCTCATGCTTCTCCTGTGCAGGTGGATGGCTCTGGCTTTTTCTCAAGTCTTTCCTTGAGTCTTTGCTCTACAAGTTCTCTCCCTCTAATCATGCATTCCTGATGATCTTTAATTTGTACCTGTTCTCTCTCATTTACCTGTTTTCTTCTCTGTGCCTTCTGGACACCGTGCTCTTCTGGCACAATTTTTGGGACTGTTGTTTCACTATGGGACCGTAGTAATTGTTTAAACATTTTCTTCTTAAATTCTTTGACCTGTCCTGCTCGATATGTGTGCCTCTCTATGTGTTTCCTCTCTCTCTCAGGTACCAAATTGTACCATTTTTGTCTCTGTGTGCTTTGGGTTGTTTTTCCCTCCAACTTCTTCTTGATTTCATTGCCTGTGTCTTGTTCTTTCATCATTTCCACTAATCTTTTATTATAGTAAGACTCCACTTTGGCAAGCCAGTAGTCAAGAGAAAGATCTTGCTCCCTACAAAGTGTTTCATATTCTTCCTGATATTTTTGAGTTATCAGTTGTCAGTTGCTTTTGTATACACACCACCTAGATTCTGTCAGAGTGAGGCACAGAGTTTTATAAGGTGACTATCTTTTTATTTTGAACATTTAAACAAGAGCATACCTGACTACTGACACCAAGAAAAGATGTGTGGTCTTTTATTTACTTTGGTATAAGAACTGTGATTTTACTCTCATCATTCCTAGATGAGCCAGTGAGCTCTGAAAGTTGATGTACTCACCACCAAAATCAATAACTAGCTTTTTAAAAATAGAGCGTTGAGATTTTTCAAAATAATACCTTGTTTTGCAAGTACAGATATAACTAGAAAACATTTGCCGGTGTAGACACACTACTGGAGAGTGTCACTTCAGCAGAAGGATTTTAAACTTAACATTCCTTCTCTTAGTAGTTCCAAACTGTATGATGTGAAGATAATTTATTTACCAATATTTTTTTGTCCAATGGGGACTGCTGACCTGAAGCAATCCTAGGGTCTCTAGATGTTTTAACCCAGACCAATCTGAAAGATAAATAAGCAAAGGCAGATTAGAATGTGGAAGGTGTCAGAACATATCTCATATACTAACTGAACCAAAAAACCCAATTGCCTTGGCCAAGGCCAAGGATATTTCTGCTTAGAAAGAAAACACCTGCTATTAGGCAAAACTACAGCAGGGCCATTTCCCCATTGGAAACCACTGCATTCCTATGGTGAAGAACAAAGAATGTTGTGTTTGTTTGTTTGTTTTTTAATAAGAACATATCCTTTCACATAAATTAAAAGCATACTTCTCTGGTGGACTATATGCAAACCATTCTGAATCTTGTATCAGGGATTTGGAGAAAGGAGAGACAGGTTTCTTGGTGAAGTGTTGCTCAAGCACATCTATGTCAAACTGCTCAGTCTCCCAGCCCCCTCTGCCTTCCAAGATAATTCTAGATTGCAGTGTCATCTGTTCATTCTCTTTCTGCAGTTTCTTGATCCAGGTCCTCTCTGCTTCTATCAGCACATACAGTATCTCTGCCTTCTAATCTTTTGTTCTGAAATTCTGTTCTTCCTTATACTGCCATTCATCCTTCGACTTTAAATCCATTATGAGGCCATTCTCTGTTGAATACCTTATGATGGGAATTTGTGCTTATTCTGGGTTTATTTATAGTACTGGCTGATGGCAATACAAGTGAAGACTACCAACTTTTTATGTCACCCCTGGTCCAATCTGAGTTTACTATGAGGTCATATTTAAACCACTGAAGATGCCTGGCATTTCATCTCTATGTCTTTTTTAAATACTATTTATGATTAAGAACATGGGCTTTGAAGCTTGACAGTGCTGTCTGAAACCTAATTCCACCATTTCCCAGGTGTGTGACTCAGGGGAAGCAACTTAATCTCTCTATATCAGTTTCCTTGTCTATAAAATGAGGTATAAGACAAAATTTTACCTCTTGGGATAATAAAATGTGAATTAAAGAGCTTGACACAATGCATGAGGTCTGGTAAGTTATCAATAAATGCCAGTTGTCTATCTTCCACAGGTCAAGCCCTTCTCCATAAAGTCTTTCTAGTTTACTCTATGTAACAGTGATTTTGCCTTCTTCTGAACACTTAACATTTTTTACTTCTATAGCTCATTTGAAAACCAATCATGGTTTACAGATATCAATCATATCTGTATTCATATATCACTTAAATTTTTGATGCTGAATTTAGATTCATAAACTGGAATTATAATTTATATCAACAAATAAAATGATGTGTCTATATTATCAGAAGGCTGATAGCAAATACTGGATCTCACTGACCTCTTAGGTACATTCTTATCTGCCTATGTATATCTATTTTGAGATTTTAAAATGACCATCTTACTTTTATTTCTCAATACAAAGCATCTAGCACAGTACTTAACATTAGACTTTTTAATCCCGTTTTCATAATTAATGATTTCATTGATTATCTTTATCATATAATAACTGAGCATTTTTCTCTTATATTCCCTATAACACTACATCTATTTTTTATTCCAACATTTACCAGTCTTCCTTGATTGCACAAGGATATTTGTTTCATATGCCTGTCCCTGGTTCTCACATTTTGTCCTATTAGTGTACTTTAATTATAATTATTCATCTGTATTTTTTTAAGGTCAGAGAAGTTTTCAACTTTGCAGCTCAACCTCAGCTCAAAGACTAACATAGGTGCTTAATAAATACTAACTGAACAGACTGTGAACTTTTGTTGGGAAAGGGCTATAACACTTATGCTCCTTTACTGCATTAGGACAGTATTCAACTGATGGTGGATCTTCAGTGAAAAGGTAAAGTTGTTGAGGGAAGAGGGCTAATTTCAAATTCCATTTTCGAAGGAGACAGACATACAAAGAAGTGAGAATAAAAATTACTGACCATCATAGACTCTGTAACAGACTTCCCCTTTGTAAAACAGACAAAACACCCAGGTAAATCAAATTATGGGACTCGTCACTCTCTGGTAGCTTGCTCAGAGTTCTAACCCCTTCAATATTGTGTGTCTCTCCATTACTGCAGAGAAAGGAAGACCAGAGCCTTTCTCAAGGAGATCACATTTTGTATCTTTCAGAGGAGAAAACAGTGACATACTTTTATATGTAAGGAGCTTAGTACAGCCAACTGGTTGGGTGGGGATGAAAGGGCCGGGAGTAAACTAGGAAACATCCAGGAGTGGTCCTTTCATGGCAACGTTCTACTTTAGATTGTACTTACAGATGACTGAAAATAGATTTTCTAAACATATTTGTCCTCATGTTCTGTAAAAGATTTGGGAAATGTCAACTGTCCGCCTAATGGATGATGATCATTTAGAGTTGGTTGGACAGGAGGCGAGGGACGAGGTGAAAGGTCTGCAAATGAAAGCCAAACTCGACCTAAGTCCTAGTGAAATCCTACCCAAGTCTGCTCCCTTGACCAATGCTAGCATCTAAGATCTCTTCTGCATTGCCACCTCCAAAGTCCTGAGTCTGTTCCCAAGAGTCCAATTTCATCACTGCTTTCTTTCGTTCCCAGGGACTAAGCATTCCTTCTCCGCTTTCACTCTCACCACTTCCTTTCCCTTAAGAAGCCGACTCACCCCTTCTAAAGGCCCAGAAGACCTCAAAACACATGAGCCAGACTGGGTTTTGTAGAAAGCCCTCGTTCGGCCAGCGAAGCCCAACGAGCGCTAGAACTGGAACTCTCAAAATGCTTAGCTTTCTAACTACCGCGCAGCCTCAAAAGGGAACTACTGGCTCAAGAACGGCGGGGATTGTAGTTCTCTATTCCGAAGAAATTAATATTTGGAAGGTTAGTACGAATTTCGGGGGTACGCCCTTCCCCGCCCCGCACTGGGCCTGTGTAAGATAGGAGAGCAAGAAAATAAACATCGCAGCTCGGGGTCCTGAGGGGAAAAGTAGCGGAAGGCACAGCATTGGGTACCCATCTTCCTATCCAAAGTCGCAGAACCAAGCTAAAGGTGGCGCTGTCATCCTTCAGCGAGGTTCTTCTTCTCTTAAGGTTCTCGGGATCTTGTTTGCGATTATGACGTCACAGTCAACCGCGAACCGGAAGCGTTGACGCTCTAGCCCGCCTCAACGCTCTAGCCGGCCTCGCGCTCGCTGACCCGCTATCCCTACAGAGCTGGCGCTATAGCCAGCGGAGTTGGCTGGCTTTTCTAACCTGGCCCAGGAAAACCCTAAAGTCCAGTGGTACTCGACTGGGGCTGGGAATTCCAGACATTCGGGTTCCTTGGTTGCAGCAGAACGAGACGTGCGTAGGAGGAGGTCCAGTAACAACAAGAATGATCCCTGAGTGGGGAGGGGGCTACCCTCTCTCTTTTGTTAATGAACTTCTCTTTCCCCTTCTTAGCCCTCGACCACCTGTCTGTCATGGACCTCGCTGGCACCGGCTCCAGCTTTCAGTCGGACCTGGATTTCTGTCCGGATTGCGGCTCCGTCCTGCCTCTGCCAGGGACTCAGGATACAGTCACCTGTACTCGCTGTGGTTTCTCCATCAACGTGAGAGGTAAGGGGCTCCTACACAGCGGCCCGGGCTGTAGACCCAGCATGGAAGGGTTGGAGGCTTGAGGACCTCCAAATTGGTTCTTTCGGTGGGGGACTCTAAAGCAGGACCTCAGGCACTTAATAATTTTCGTCACTGGACCAAACCTGAAGGGAATTCGTAAGGCCACCTGGCCCTAACCGAGAGGGAGTTGCGGGCGTCAGCTCCCTCCGCTTGTTTATACAACCAGTTCTCACTGCCTGTGCAGACTTCGAAGGGAAGGTTGTGAAGACTTCAGTTATATTCCACAAACTGGGGACAGCCATGCCTATGTCGGCGGAGGGAGGACCTGAATTCCAGGGACCCGTGGTAGGTTAATGACATCAAAGTTGGGCCCCCATAGGGAGGGTAGGAAATAAATGAGGGGTGATTGCTGAGATCTGGAGAGTGTTGTGCCCACTTTCAAGAGAAAAGAGGGGCCTTTAGAGCAGCAGTGTCCGAGGAATGTTATAGCCTGCTTCCTGTGAGAAGTAGGGGGATATAATTATGTCTCCCTAACCCAACAGTTGCTTCCTAGGTTGACAGGCGCTGCTCTCGATGTGGTCATGAGGGAATGGCATACCACACCAGACAGATGCGCTCGGCGGATGAAGGGCAGACTGTCTTCTACACCTGTACCAACTGCAAGTGCGTATCCTTCCCCTTGCCCTTTCTCAGTCTATTTGCCAACTAAACAAACCCAGGGATTTACTTCTTGTACTGAATAAACAGTTGTTTCTTTTGGTCCCATCCATTTCTTTAAGTTCAGGAATAGATTTATGGTTGTTTATATTTTTAAAAATTACACATCTTTTTATTAGCCAGTGAAGTAAACCTTTTAAAATATTTAAAAGGAAATTTCTCCAGGTCTCTCTTCCAGCTCACTTTTTTTGTTATTATTTTACGTTAAAAAATTTTTGAGAGTTCTACTTTATCACTTTTCTAATCTCATTTTTAATAATTCTCAATTCCTTAATCATATTTTAAATTGCTCCTTTTATCCTTGAAGTATATATTACTTTTAAATATATTAAACATGGTTATTTATATTGTCTGATAATTTCAATACCCAGTTTTTGTGGGTCTCATGCTGCTGTACATGATTTCTGCTCTCATGGTGACTTTTTGTTTTGTGATTTTTGACTGTAAGTTCAGTTTGTTTGTTTGTTTTTGAACAATGAGAATTCTTTGAGGCCTCGGGTGAAATTGGCATTTGTGTTTCCTGTTCAGGTGTCTTGAGGCACTACCAAGCCAGAATCACTTTAAATAAATTCTTGGCTTCAGGTTTTTCTGACTACATAGGTAATATGAATTTGGGCTGCAAATCAATGTAAGGGCCAGCTTATGGTTAGAAAATCTCAGGGAAGATATTTTCCTTCCTCTACCTAGTGAGATAAATTCCCCTCTGCAGAGGTGGAATTTTTTTTTTCTCTCATTTACTTTTACACAGAGGCGGACGTCCCAAATTTATGCAGAGTATCCTATCAGATACTATAGCTTTGTCTCTGGTTCCTCCATGTCAAAACAGCAAGGGGCACCACAGTAGCAGGGGCATCAGTTTTAACTTAACCTGTTTAGTTTCCTGGTTTTACATCATTTTACCCTTTACTTTTTTGCCATCTCGTCAATGGATTAAAAATATTTATTGTTAGATATATCTTTGAGTATTGTTCCCAGTCTTACCTATTTAACTTTTTTTAAATGAGCAGTTTTCAATTTTTACAAGGTCTAGTTTATCTTTTCTCTCCCATTTTATACCTAGTGCTTTTTGTGTCCAAAAAGTCTTTGCATACTTCAAGGCTGTAATTCATTAGATATATTTTTAATCCCAGAATTTTTCGTTGGCTCGAAGTTGGAGGATTGTTTAGGGGAGCTAAGTCCTTCCAGTGTCAATAAATAAAAGTCCTTCCTTGATTATTTGAATATTTCATCTTACACTGCTAGAACCTTTTCTTTTGGTCAAATATAACAAAGAAATCCTTTCTTTCTCCATAGGTTCCAGGAGAAGGAAGACTCTTAATTTTTTTTTTCTGGACAACTCAACAATCCCTCCCTCCCTTCCTTTGAAGGTGATGGGCAGCATTGGTCCTTAGATCTCTTGTCCATCTACTGGTTGCAGTATTTTGTTCCCAGAAGAGAAGCATCTCTTCATCATGTGAAGATTACTATTGTCCCCAGGGTACTCCTATTTCTAGTTGAGTTTTCCTATTAAAGTTATATTTTTCTGTAAGATCTAGACATATGTATGTTATTTATACTGTCTTGTTCCAAAAGGAGTTTAAATGAGCTTATATTGTTCTTTCAACAAATACATCAATGACAGAGTATCAATTAGTACTAGAAAGAAAAAAAAAAAAAGACAAAAAATGGAGCCAGAAATGAGGCTAATATAAAAAAGCAACTGTGTCTTAAGACTATCTAACTCTATTTGGTTCCTGAGTGTAGGGAAACAAAAAGTGGGAGTTTGGAGAGGTTCAACAAAAGATTTACCCAGACCTATTTGATACGTTAAGTTTGAACAACCCAAAACCTGATACTAAGGGATAACAGTATGTACTTACTACAGGTGGACATTTGGAAGTTGTTTTTTTATTGCTCTCGAGATAAATTAATTTATTGTAACATGTAGAAAAAAGTAAAAATTATAGGGAATTCCACTCCACAGAGATGTTTTTCTTTTAATGGGCTATACTATATATGCTGAGTTGTACCTTACTTTTTTCACTTTGAACCAAAAACTTAAAAGGGAAATAAATATGTAGTCCAGGCACAACAAACATATTCAAATTTTAGTCTGGGAATCAGTATTCCTGTATTCCTTGACTTAAATGGTGATCCATGGATGATAGTAATAATTATCTAGTAATTGTGTGGCCCTTTATGTATTCAGCGCTCTCAAACATACACTATCTTGTTTGATTCTCTCCCTACTCCCCAGCAACTTGGAGGGATGGGCAGGTCAGTCTTCTGCGTTGTACATTTGAACCGTTCTGGCAGTTAATATCCCTGCCCCACTTCTGAAATGAGAAACAAATCTGTTCGTTTCTTTAAGCCTTTCCTAGCCCATAACACTGACAGAATGAAGTCCAAGTTTCTTAGCAAAGCATACAGGGCTTCCCATGTAACCACGCGTACCTGTCAAGCTTCATCAGGTACCCCTTTTACATCCCAAAAATACAAAACTGCATTTCCTTCAGTGCACACACCTATGACTTTGCAAGCTGCTCTTTTTACCTAAAAAAAAAAAACCACAATTTGATCATAGCATAAATTGACTTATAATTTGTGAGCATTTCTCTGCTTAATCTCACTAATTTCCACCCTAGAGTTTTGGCAGTATGTAACTAAATTCAACTTCACAGATGATATTTACATCTACGTTAATATCCCAATGTCTTAGTATTTTTGTTAGTTCTAAGCATGCCAGGCTTTCCCACTAGACCTGGAGCTAAAAGGCAGGGTCTAAGTGTTCCATGCGCTTCCATCTTCAAGGCCGAGTACAATGACAGGGAAAAAAATCCAAGTTGAACACGTATCAGGTGCCCCGTTCGAACACTTACCGGCACAGGGCGAGTACTAGAACCCAGATTCTTAATCAAGTGTGTTCCAACTGCTCCTAGATCCCCTTCCCGTAATTCCCATAAGAAATAAGGAAACAGAACAGACCATTGTCGGATCACTACTAGTGCTTTAGTAGCCCTGTCCTCCCACCCACCCAGGGGATGGGAGGGAATGGGCTCAGCAACAAAATGTGTGAACCAAAGCGCGGCACCCAGTCTGCAACGCCAAATCTGGCTCTCCCCTTCGGTACCGCCCCCTCCTGCTTGAAGTGCTTGTGCCTGCGGCTCTTGACCGCCCTCCGTCCACCATGGCAGTGACGACTCTTCCGCCAGGGGTTTTTGTCCCCTCCTTCCTGCGCCTGCGCACTATTACATTACGACGAAACTAATCTGGCGACGCCTGCGCTTTCACGCATTTAGTGTCGGGGAAGGGAAGTGGTACTACAGCCTGCGTCACACCCGGAAGTGGAGAGCCGGAAGTGGGGTTGGACAGGTTATCCCAAGGGGTGGGGAAGCGGAGGCCCAGGACGAGGGGAAAAGAGGAGGTGGAGGATCCTGGCTACTATTCTAAATCCGATACCGATTTTCTTAGACCCCAGAGACACAGAACAAGGGAAGGGTGCCTCATCCCCCTTCATCCCCTCCTCCCTTTCCTCAGCCTTAGCCATGGCCGAGGCAGGGGCCGGGTTGAGTGAGACCGTCACTGAGACAACGGTTACCGTGACAACCGAGCCCGTGAGAAAGGCGGGGGGCGGTACTGTTTAGGGATCTGGGATATACTGGGAGGGAGGGGATAGGCTTGAGGGTATGGGAGGAGTGGGTTTGAATATCTGGGTTCAGAGAATCGCAAGGTCTGGGATATTTGGAGTGGCAGAGATGGTGCTGAAGGCTGATCAAGCGACATGTAATAGAGTTAGGACGTAGGTGATGCTGCTTAAGGTAGTGATGTGTATAATTAATGAAAGAATGGTAACCTGGGGATTAAGGAGCAGGGGAGGTTCTGGGGGCAAATGAAGGGCTGTGTAAGAAAGCATGGTTGGAGGCCAGCTGTTGGGGAATTTGACGGGAAGAGTACTAATCAATAAATATTTGTTGAAGGGGGTGAATGTAAAAGGAAGCAGAGAGAAAGGAAACAAAAAGATGAAAATAATATTTTGAAAAATCAGACGAGACGTAAATAGAGAAAAGAAGCATTTTTGTAAAAACAGGTTGTTTTCAAAAGGAGCTGGTTGTATTGGGCTTAATTACACCTGGATTAAGGGAGATTAGAATAATAGTTACCAGAGATTCCATTATGCTAGGGAATAAGTGGATAAGATGTAGGGCTTGAGGATGAGAGAGGTGAGAATGGAGTTTTCTTTAATGGTAAAAAGAATAGGGGGTTAGGAAAAATAGAGATCATAGGTTAGACATCAAGACTGAGAAAATAATTTTCATGTATTAGTACCACCAAGGAGGAAGATGGAGAAACAGTGAGGGTTATACTTTCCTTTGAAGATTTGCTGGGACATTCCCTAGGTTATGAATTGTGTCTTCTCTGTGTACTAGTGGTAATCAAGAACAGGAAATAATATTTCATGATTCCTCAAGGAGGTCAAAGACCTGTTTAATTTCATCTTCTCCCAGCACTGAACTCTTCTGGCATTATGTCTATGATACTGATTGAGCTGGGATAGGGCATATAATAGGCCCCTGGATGGGAGTGGGAATGGTCAATAGGAGAGGACTACATAGGTATGCCCATCCCTATTAACCTTCCAGGAAAACCGGAGCCTAACCATCAAACTTCGGAAACGGAAGCCAGAGAAAAAGGTGGAATGGACAAGTGACACTGTGGACAATGAACACATGGGGCGCCGCTCATCAAAATGTGAGTAATTGTTGGCCCACAGAAACCCTGGAGTTCTGGTGCCCATCTTCATACCTTTTACCTTCATCTATCATCTTAAGATGCTCACAATGCCTTGATGGTTCTCTGGCATCAGGGAGAGGAGGTTAAAGTCAGAGGGGAAAGAGGTAGGGAGGGGTTCAAATTGGAATGTGCCAAGGCTTGAAGGCAGGAGCTATCAGAGGTGGGAGAAGTGGAGCTTTGATTCCTGGCTCTCTAAAAAGACAGGGGAATTGAATGTCTGAGTCCCAGAGGGGGGAGCTGGGGAAGCTGGATCCTGGAAGGTAGAAGGAGACAGTGGTGGAAGTAGGAATTTTTACTGAGATCCAATGGGAATGGAACTGACTCTGCATCTTATTCTTCCTTCTTTTTAACTGGGCTCCTCCTTCCAAATCCAGGCTGCTGTATTTATGAGAAACCTCGGGCCTTTGGCGAAAGCTCCACAGAGAGTGATGAGGAGGAAGAGGAGGGCTGTGGTCATACACACTGTGTACGGGGCCACCGAAAAGGACGGAGTCGTGCAACCCCAGGACCCAGCCCCACCACCCCTCCCCAGCCTCCTGACCCCTCCCAGCCCCCTCCAGGGCCAATGCAGCACTAAATTCCTCTCTCCCCCACCATTCCTGTGTCTGTCTGGCCCTGAATGTGTTTATGTGACTTTTTTGGGACTAAACTCATGGTTTGATCCCTTCTCCAGCCCCCCTCGTCCCCTCTTCTCTGCCTGATAGAAGGAAAGGAGGATGGACAGAGATCCTGGAATTCTGACTTGCTGCTATTCTTGAACCCAGGCTTCTGGGTTCCCCCAGCTCATTTTTCTTTCCAATACCCATCATCCTGTATCCAGGGATCCAGGCATCTTGGTCCCCGCATCTTCCTTTTCTCACTGCCAAACTGGCTGTCCTGGAACCCAGTTATCTTGGCCCCTTGCACTCTCTACTTGAGTCCCAAACATTTAAATTGGGTTTCCAGCAGCCCCAGCTTTTACTGCCAGGGTCCCAGTCAGATTCCAGGCAATCTTGCTCTGCTATGCTTGTTAATCCTGGTTAGAGCTCTTCCACTCATGTAATTATATAGTCATAACTCTTAGTCTTTGCCTGTGGTATGTGAGGTTTTATGGGAGGGCTCCCAGCCCTTCTGTTCCCCTCCTGCTCACTCTTCTCATGCCTTCAAGAAGAGCTAGGAGAGACTGGTGTTTGTCATTCTCACCTTTAATGGAAAATGAAAAAAGAAATAGTCACGTCCACTCTCCTCAGCCTTCTCATGTGATCTAGGATTTCTGACAAAGCTGGCTTAAAGAGTGGTCACTTAGAACCAACTATCTCCTCAGCCTTTGGTCTTCCAGCTCAGAGACAGATCCAAATTCATCCCAGGGGCCTGGGTTCCTGGGAGAGGAAGGAAAAGGGAGCAAAGAGATGGGGGTATATCCCCCACACTATTACCGCTTCCTTCCTAGGCTTTGATATCCCTGCCAGTCCAGATATCCAGCTCTCTTGGCTCTCTTCACCCCTTACTGGGATCTGAATATCATTTTTCAGGCTTCTTGCCATGCACAGTTGCAGAGATTGGTCAAATCCATACCACCTTGGAGATCTCATTTATTGCCACAGATGCATAAAATAAATAACCCAACATCACAAAACGTGTTAAATACGGGCCCATTTATACATATGGGGAAAGATGTGAGACTATATACAAGGATAAATTTGGGGTGCCTGGGCCCAGGTTGAGAAAAGGTAGCACCACTGGTTCCTTACTGTGAGTACATGCAGCAGGTAGTTTAAAGAAAGTTCTTAATGGGAAAAGACTGTGAACATGGAAAGCAGTCACAGTGGGGTAGGACCCCCATTCCCCCAAAACAAAAAACAAAAACGATATTAATCTTCCTAGAGAGCCCAAAGGCCCAGGCCAGAGTCAAGCCTCTTGTTTTTTAGGAGGGCCTTGTTTCTCCAGCAACCTGAGAGTGGACAGGGCCAAAAGCCCTGTGGGGAAGGCACTGGACCCTTCTTTGAGACTAGGAGAAGCAGAGTGGGAGGTAAATGTTTGACTAGCAGGGACTCTGTGTAGTATACATGGACAATTTGCCAATTCCAGTGTGGCAGGGCCTGTTTTCCAGCTCAGGCCTGGAACAGTTAGGAAGTTCTGGGGTAGTTGGGGAGCAGCTCCCAAGAGGGAGGGGCTAGAATGGATTTGGCTTTGGGAGTGGATGTGGAAACTGGAGGCCAGTTGCAGTCTTTCTATTTGGGAGGAAAGAGACAATGTAGGTGGGTGGGGTGTACTGATCAATGCTCTGGCTTCTGGCTTGTAAATAATCCCTGGAATGAGTAGGGATTTCCAATCCCAAGAGGAAGAAGCCTCACTGTGGGCCAAACTAGAAAGAAGTTGTAGGAATCTTCTCAGCCTTCGGCTGGCACCATGCGCAACCGGGCACGGGGGTCTCGGATGCAGAGCAGCGGGAAGATGCGCTCCCCCAGGGGACCAGGCGCCTGGAAGGCGAAGAGCAGGTCAAGCGAGTGGCCATCGTAGAAAGTCACTCGGCCCCGCTCCCAGTCCAAGTCCACGCGAATCCGCCGTGGTGGGGGCCCGGCGCCCCCTAGCGGGGTGGGTTCTGGTGCTGTGAGTGCCCACAGGCGGCCGCCGCGGCCCTCCAAGGCCCACACGGCGCCCGCGGGGCACAGCCCTACACGGCCCTTGCGTCGCACAGACTCCCCAGCCGCGCCCAAGGCATAGCAACTCTCCCAGTCGTCCTCATCCTCAGAAGAGTCTCCGCAGGAGGCAGCATCCACAGTCTCCACCTCCCAGCAATGGCGGCCAGCCCCGAAGCCCTGCGCGCCCAGCACAGCTGGGAGCTGATCGAAGCGAGCTGGGCTGTCAGAGGGCACAGGTGCCCCTGGTGGGGCCAGGCGGACACTGCGGCAGTCAGCAGAGATGAGCAGGCAGGGGTGTGCGGTTCCAGGGTCCAGGGTCAGGTCGGCTGGGGAGAGCAAGACAGAGAAAACCCAGTGAGGGGTTTTGGAATCACAGGTAGGCTAGGACAGAGAATATGCAGCAGTAGGGCACTTCAGAGGCTGGAAAGGGCAGTGAGACCAAAGAAAATGAAGGCATATGAAGGGTAGGCCTGGGCAAGACCCACCCTGTGCACTAATGTGCCACTTACTTCTGAAGAGTTGGACTTGGAAAAGAACTGGGTGGCCCAGAGCAGGGGGCACAGCCCAGAGATCAAAGGAGATTGCCTGGTTTGTGGGGGTGGGGAACACTAAGGCAGATTGGATATAGAGGGAGGAGTGAGAACTGATACCTCAATCTGTAGTATCTGGGGTGGGGCGTGGGAGCTGGGTCAGCAGGATGGGGAAGGTGGATCTAAACAGAAAGACTGGTACCAGACAGAAACCCCAAGTGTCAGAGGGGAGGGGCACAGTGAGGAATCCTAGGTATCCTGAGAAACCAGCCCACTCACAGGAATAGGTTGAGAGAGGACAGGCCTATTTCTATAGGTAGAGTGGGGCAGAATTGGAGAGAAGGTGATGATAGCCAAAGGAACCAGAAAGAAAAAAATTGGCCTTATATATATGGGGTACTTTGTGTGTATGGGGTACCTTGAGAAAAGATTTATGGATTAGGGGTGCTAGAAGCAATCTGAGTTGGGTGGGATAGTGGGTGACCAAGAAGGTGGAACATCTCTAGACAGTTTAAAGAAGGGTGGAGGACAGCCTTGGGAATGATTGGGACAGGAACTCCCCAGAAGATGCAGAGAAGGCCCAGAGTCCCAGGGACAAAGAGATGCAGAAGTCCTTAGATCCTTCTGGAGGGGAGTGATGAAACATGGTAGAAGCAGAGTTTCCCAAGAGGCAGCTGACCTCCAGGGGTATGTTTTGTGAGTGTATGAAAAGGTAAGAGGGGAGAATGGGTGGAATATGAGGAATTAAGGATAGGCATTCTTATGTGTTGAATTCTCTTTCCTCCCAAAAAGATACATTGAAGTACCCCAATACCTCAGATTGTGACCTTATTTGGAAATAGTCTTTACAAAGGTAATCAAGTAAAAATGAGGTCATTAGTGTGGGCTCTAGTCCAATATGACTGGTGTCCTTAAAAAAGGGGGAATTTGGACCTAGAGACAGGTGCAGAAAAAATATGATTTGAAGACTCAGGAAGAATACCATCTACAGGCCAAGGAACGTCTACCAGAGGCTACCAGAAGCTAGGAGAAAGTCATGAAACAGATTCTCAGCCCTCAGAAGGAACCAAAACTGCCAACATCTTGACTTCTACTTCCAGAACTGTGGGACAAAAAAAATTTCTGTTGTGATGCTTTGTTGCAGCATTCCTAGGAAACTAATATGGACATCAAAAAGGATATTATTATTTTTGAGAAAGAAAAGGGAGCAAGCCTAAAACACTCTCATTCAGTCCCCTCCCTTCTGCTCTCCTTACCTGTCAGTCTGTGAAGCATATTTTTGACCACTGGGTAATCTTCAGGGAGATCGTCCTCTGAATTTGATGACTTGGGTGTTGGAGCATCAAATCTGGACAGATGAGGGAGCAGGGTCAGGAAATCAGTAAATACCCTATGCCCTCTGATGTCCCCTCTCCTACCCCACTCACATCCCTAAAGCAGAAAGGGGTAAAGCCACAGCCAGAAAATCTGTCTGTGAGTGGGTACAAAGATGTGAGCCAGTGAGAAGGTGATGGATATAGCAGCTTGTAGTGGAAAAGAAGGAATAGTAAAAATGGAACTCACCTTTTCCATGTCTTCTTCATATTCTGGGGTAGGCAAAAGAAAACATGGATGTAACCTCTGAGCTTCATACTGTGGGGACGAGTCCTCCCCTTCCCATTCAGGTAATCTGGGTCTGAGTTAATTAGCGCCCCCACACCCCATCTCTCAGCATTAGCTCCTCTTTATCCTCTCTGCTCTCTATTACTCTCAGTCTCCTCTATCATGCCACTTCCTCTCACTCCATGAGCCCTTTCATTTCATTCTCCTAACTCCACAAAGCACTGTCCTTTCCTTTCTCATTACCCACGGAATCTCAGTTCCCAGCATCATCCCTTGCCATTTCTTGACCCCAGAGTCCTTACCTTTCTCTGCTGCCCCCACAACCCCATTCTCTCAGTGACCCCTGTCCTTATCCACCTTCCTGAGGGTGTTTCCCAAATAAACATCCCCTTCCCCTTTCATCACAAGTACTCAGAGCCCTTTGAGCTAAGTGTTGGTATATAAAACCTTTATAATAATGCTGCTTCACCTTTTGCCTTAAAAGCCCAGTGGCGTTTATTGAGCCCTACCCTGGTCAAGGAGGCAGCGGGACTTGGATGGATCCCAGGAAGCTTAACAGATCTGCAGGGAGACCCTGGGAGCCAGGAGAGGGCGCTGGATGCTCCCCCTCCATGTAGGAGGATTCCTCCTTCCCCCTTCCCTGTCCAGGGGGAATTGACTGGAGCAGACCAGTATGGTGGTGAAGGGGAAAGAGGAAAGGCAATTTGCCTAATTATGCCAATTATACTTAGACTAATTGGGTTTATGTAGACTTTGAAGGGAGGTAACCAAGACCCCAGACGGCATGACTGCTGGGGAGAAGCCAGTCAGGAATCCCTGATGCATGGGGGTACGACAATGGAATGGGATTGGTAGATGGCCAAGGATTTGAGGCCCAAGAGGGGTGCGCGTGGGGTTGGTAAGTGATAAGACTGAGAAGGAGAGGAGAGTGAGAGGCCCCAGGGACTGTACCCCAGGACTTTGCCTCTACCTCTCTCCAGCCCTGCCTGTCGCTGCCTCAGGCCCCAGGAGAGCCCAGGACAACAATAACAACACTCAGCTCTAGGGCCAGAGCCCAGGGACCAACCGCGACGCTACAAGGGCTTTTTAGATCTGCTACCCTCTGCCTTCCTCTCCAGTTTAGACAGCCCCCTCCTTATGCGCCACTCCACTACAGATTTTTCTCGGCTCTCCCTCGGGCTTCCGCGCCCCTCGCCCGCATGTTAGTTTTGATCTCCCCCACCATCCTCATAGGTCCCCACTTTCCCTCGCACCAGTCATCTTCTCCTTCCCCTCGCGTTCTCCTCCTCCTGGAGCTTAACGGCGCCCCTCCCTATAACTCCCGCAGTGACTGCGCTCTTCGCAAAGGCTCCAATGGATCCTCACACTGTCCAGTGCCCAAACCCCGTCTCTGCTACAAGCTTTCTCACAGGTCTCAGGCATCTGTACAGCTCCACGCCTCTGGGCAAAGCGTCAACTCCTTCCCACCGTCCTTCTCCGCACTTTTCACTTCACTTTGAGCACTCGGAGTCAGCCCCCGCTCCCCAACCCCCACTGCCGCTGCCCGCCACCCACCCCACTTTCTCTGCTTTTCTCTCCTCACCTCCATCCTTTGCCTCAACTACCATAAGGGCCCTGGCTCAGGAGGTACCATTTCTCGCTTGTCCAGGGAACCCATGAATCTCCCCGGTCCACCAACAGCTGCAGACTCGTGAAGCACACCCCGGCCTCACCTCTCCTAGCGGGTCCAGGCTGCCCATGGTAGGAATGCGGCCCCCTCGGCGTCTCCCAGTGCGGGCCCCGGGCTCAGCCAGCTTCTCCCGCAGTCCGCGGCTGATCCGCACCTCCACTGCCAGCCGCACATTAGACCTCAGGCTGCGGCGGGGGCACGGCAGGCCACAGCAGGGGCAAGCGGTCGGGGACGCCTCGGTGCCGGTCTTCGGCGGGGTCCCCCAGCGGCGGGCCAGGCACGCGCGGCAGAAGCTGTGCTCACACGCCAGAAGCACTGGGTCCTCAAAGGGCCCCCCGCATAGCGGGCACGTCGCCAGCTGCTCCAGACGCTCCACCAACCCCGGGCCCAGCTCATTCGCTTCCATGGGAAGCCAGCGTCTAGGCGCCGTTTCTTCCGCGACCACCGGGACAGCCTTCGAGCGCGCAGAGTTGCTGCTTGCTGAAATGAAGCCCCTCTCTCCGTCTTCCACATTAACTTTCTCACACTTTTCTGCCTCTTTCCTGGAATTGCCTATCTTGTCAACCAGTCTCAGTCTCTGCCAATCGCCCCACCACGTCAGGCTTTATAGGGAGGAGGAGGCCCCTGTGAGAGGTAAACATCAGGCCTTGCGTAACACCTCATCTGGTTCTCCCGCTTCTGGAAGTAAGGTTTGGGGGAGGAGGGAGGGAGGAAAAGGACATCTAGGTCCTTGAGCCAGAGCGGTGGTCACTAGGAGATGCGGGGCAAGGTAGCCATGTGTGGGGAGGGTAGCCCCGTCACCCCCTGAAGAGCGGGAATCTCATCTCCCCCCTTGGCCTGAGGTGTGCCAGGTGGGCAGGGTGCCCAGGCTCGCTTTTGGCATGTGTGCCCACATCGCCAGGGTGTGAGTCATTCCAGGTGGCTGGCACACCTACATCTGGGGGCTGGGTCCGGAAGCACGGATCCTGGTTTATGTGGCTTTGGCAGGCCTCTGAGTGTTGGTGTGTGGCTGTCATTCCAGATGCCTGTCTCTTTCCACCTTCTTGCCTTACCTCTTAAGGGCTTGAGGACCCTCTGAACCTTTGGGGTAAGGAGTGGGGAGCAGGCACCCACAATGCTGCCTCAAGGATCTAAGCTCAGCTCTGCCTCTGGCTGGCTCCCAGGGCCTCCCTTGTTACTTTCTTCCTATGTCTCTGTAGTTCTTTCTCTCTATTTTCCCCTGTGTATGTTTTTATTTTCACTTTTCTCTCCTTTGGCATATATCCAAGGATTATCTACTTCAACTCTTTTGGTAAACTGAGGCCCAGAGAACTGGCATTGCCAAGGTCACACATCAAGGGATGACCAGAAAAGTGGAGCCCTACCTACCTAGGAGCTCTTCTAATCTGTACCCTTGCTGTGACTCCACTCTACCTCTTTTTTTTTTTTTTTTTTTTATTTCAGATCCCTAGAACTCTTCTACTTTCTGATTTTTTTCTTGATCTTTCCTTGTGCCCTCTTTCCTCACCTCCATCTCCCTGTCTCCTCTCTCCTTCCCTCTCCTCTTCCCTCCTCTCCTCTCTTCCTCTCTGCTCCCTCTTCTTTCTAGTTCCTCTACCTCTCTCAAACTAGGCCTGTCTGTCTGGATATCCTTGGGGGTTTGTGAGTAAGTAAACATCCAGATGTCTACAATTATGATCACAAACACTGTTGTGCAAACATGCATGTGCATCCATCAATGTCCAAATGCCCAAATGTGCACAGACATTCATATTATGCAAACATCTCAGAGATGCCCCAATACTCACATATACACCTACTATCATGGGGACAAATATCCAGTATTATTTAGGGACAGATAGATAAACTCAAAGAAAACATGCAAAAAGATACTCTGTCATTAGTTTTATTGTCAATAAGAACAACAGTACAACAGCAGTATGTCTTTATGGAACAGCAGCACTATATTACACTTCTCCTCCAAGCATCCTTCTCCTCCCTCCATACTTATCAGGGAGACATTCAAATACTATACCCTAATAAACAAACTAACAAATAAACACATGTACACTCATCTTGAAACAAACCTCCAAACACAATGCTCCAGTCACCTTTACAGCTACCCAAGTAAAAGATTACAAATACAACCAAAATCTATTTTGTAAAAGATAGGCTTCTATGTTATGTTAGGTAGAATAATAGTCCCTCCAAAGATGTCCACTTCCTAATTTCTGGATCATATGAATATATAATCTTATAAGGCAAAGGGGAATTAAGTTTGCCAATGAAATTAAGGTTGCTAATCAGTTGAGTATAAAGTAAGGAAATTATTCCAGATTATCCAAGTGTAGTATAATCACAAGAGTCCTTAAAAGTGAAGGACAAAAGCAGAAGAGGACAACCAAATAAATAGAAGCATGTGAAGTACTTGGCAGACATTGCTGGTTTTGAAGACTAAGGAAGGGGGTGTGAGCAAAGGAAGTAGGAAGCCTCTAGAAGCTGTAGAAAGCAAGGGAATGGATTCTCTATTAGAGCTCCAGAAGGAACCCAGCCCTGCTAATACCTTGATTTTAGACCAGTAAGATCCATTTCAGATTTCTGACCTCTAGAACTGTAAGAAATGTGCATTGTTTCACGCATTTCAAACCTAAGTTTGTGATAATTTGGGACAGCAGTAAATAAGAAACTAATATACAGGCTTTCTCTTCTCCCTCAGTCTCTGGCTCTTTGGAACTATCCACACTTTGTCTCTGTTTGCCCCTCCAATTTGTCTGGATTTCTCTGAATTTCTTTGCCTCTCTGGGTCTTCTTATCTGTCTTCTTTTATCTCTTTTCTTTTGTATTGCTTTATTTTCTTGGCTCCACCTCCAGACAAAGGCCTCTTAGACATTAGGTTCTTTCTGGATCTGGGTCTAGAGTATTACAGAAATGACTCTGAGTCTCTTCAGTTGTCATCAATCCAAGGGTCTTGCTATGGCCCTCAAGGTCTTGTCAGTGGTTCTTATCCTTGGTTGTACATTTGAATCATCTGGGGGAATTTTTAAACTCCCAATGCCCAGGAGACCCCTCAGAGCAATTAAATATAATTTCTGGGGATGGGTCCCAGGCAACAAGAGTTTTAAAAGCCGTCCAATGTCTACCCAAGGGAACCCACTGTCTTACATAATGAGGTAGACCTGCCCCTTCCCATTTCACTCCTATGATTTAGCCATAGTGCTTTATATTTTATGTTCCTTGAGCATGCCAAGGCTGATATTGCTGTGGGGCCTTCACGCTTACTGTTCCTTCTGTTCTTCCTGCCCCTCTCCCTCCAGAGCTTTACATGGCTGTCTCCATCTTCTCATTCAGGTCTCAACTCAAAGGTAACATATTCATAAAGGATTTCTTTCATCATCATACCTCAAGTAGTTTCCTTTATCACTATCCAAAATGATCTTCTTATCTGTTTTGATCTGTTTCTATCCAATAGAAGGAAACTCTATAGGAAAAGGAACCTAGGCTTCATGTTCACTGCTGCTTTTCCTGAACCTGGAAGAGTACCTAGCACACAGTAGGTCTGAATAAATATATACCCAGTAATTAAATCACCCATCACCAAATGGGCAAAGTGAAAGGCTCCTTTGATTGACTCTGCTTAGACCTTCTAAATGGCAGACAAAGATATTATTACCCATCTCAATCAACAGTCATTCCTCACTCACAGATGCCAGATGCAGTTCTGGAATATGCTTGTGTGATATGAGACATGACATTTAGTCTGATTAAAGAACTCATAGTTTAATTGTCATTTGCCTTCTAAAACTAGGTGATGATGATTCCTACTAATGATGCTTCAGCTCAACCTTTATGCCACGGTTACTAGAGTTCACACCTGATGATTCTAGGACATGTAGTAGAGAGAAAAAACATCTGGAGACAGATGCTGCCAGCAAATGTCTCACTTCTCAAAACTTTCTCCTCTGCTTTCCAGAATCCCTAACAATGCTATACTTGATCTTCTAATCCCCCCTTGGATTCATTCTATCTATCTCCAGAGAGCCGGATGGGTGGAGGAGATTTTTGGTGTGTGTTGGCTTGGCTTGGTTTGCTTCAGTTGACCTTGACTGGATCCTGCCTCTTTGTTAGCACCATATCTTTTTAATAGCTATGCCTCCCGCATATCTATTACCAGTCCTTACCAACACCTTCCTGGATATCTACTGGTGGTGTTGTAGAATGTTGTAGCTCCATACCCATGCTTGGCCCTGGGGAATGCTAGATGTAGGATAAGCCTTAGCCCTTTCCCTCCTTTCTTTTTCTTCTCTTCCTCTTTTTCTTTTCTTTTTTTGTTTATTCTTCAGTCAATCTCCCCTCCATATCAGTAATATCTCCATCCTTTTGAAGAGTCCACAAATCTTTAGGAGACTTCAAGGGGGAGAGATAGTTACAAAGAGCTGTTTGGGAGAATAATGAGAAGACAGTCATGGTCCCTGCCCTTAGGGAGTGTGATAAGGCAGGTAAAGTGTATTCATCATCAACCAAAATCTGTCATTGCCAAATGAGGGAGTGTGATAAAGCAAATAAGGCATATCCATCATCAACCAAAATCTGTCATTACCTAATTGTAAAGATGCTAAGGTGAGAAGAGGGGAGAAGAGGGAGTTGAGGATTCTGTTGACAGATTAAAGAATGAGTGGGAATTACTTCAGGAAGTCTTCCTAGAGGAGATGACTTGTAAAAGGGTAGGTTGGGTTGAGTGAAAGAGATAAAAAAAAAAGTCTGAACAAGGAATTTGAAGCATCTTTGGAGAGAAAACTGGAAGAGAAGAGAAAAAGGTGAGATGGATAAGAAGCACAAATGAAGGAGACCAAATTCTTTCTCGATTCCCACTTACTATGCCCCTTTCTAAAGATTTTCTTCAATCTTGATTGCTTCTATAATGACTTTTTTTTTTTTTTGACAAAGTCTCTGTTGTTTACAATGTGCGTTAACTGGAAGTTCTATTAGAGCATGGCAGCTTTCCTAAAACTTTGATTCGAACAGCCCCTGATGGCAAGGGCAGCTTCAGGAGGGGTGGATTTGAGGTAAAGATAGAGTACAGACATTCAGTCAGATTAAAAGAGTCCTGATGCTAAAAGACTTGACCTAGTTCATAAGAATGTCATCCTCACAGCCTGGTCTCTTGTTAACCCTATAACAGCTATGGGGCAAAGAGACCAGCCATTTATAGTGAGGACTTTGGGATTCTAGCATGGTAAGTGGTTTGCCTAGTCTCAAACAGCAGGTTAGAGGCAAAGCCAGGGCTAAAATTCAGATCTACCGCCTTCAGATTTGGTGCTCTTTCCCTTAAACATAAAATGCTCTCTTTTGAGACTTTACTTTCTCTTTTCTCTTGCCCCTCCTGGAAACCTCCTTCATCTTTCTCCCTTTAAAGCCTTGTCGAGGGCTTACAGTTCTCTTTCTTTCTGACAAGCTCTCATTAATGATTTTTCTTTATCCATTCTTTAAATTCCCCTTTAAACATTCACTAATCATTCTTCTCTTCTTAATGTTCCCTAGGCCTTCTAATTCCCCACCCCCTTAGTAGTTTTCTTTAAGAGCCATGCAGACTTTCCTTTAATCACTCAACAACTATTTACTAAGCACCTACTATGTGTCAAGCACTATTCTAGGAGTTAGGATACAGTGATTAAAAAACTAGCCATGGTCCCTTATCCTCTGACAATTAGATTCTATTGGGAAAGACTAACAATAAGTAAGTAAACAAATAAGTTAATAAGATAATTATAGATGTGACAAGTGCTTTGAAGAGTATGAAGGGAGTAATGTAAGAGGAATTAACTGGAGGTATGTACTACATTTAATAAGATGTTAGAAAAAGCTTCTCTGAGGAGGTAACATTTGAGCTGAGTCCTGACTGATGAGAGGGAGCCAGGAATGAGAAGAATTGAGGGAGAGTTTTCCAGAAAGTAGGAACAGCAGGTGCAAAGACCCTGAAATGGGAAAGATTTTGATAAAGAACAAGGTATGATGAGAATGGTTTGATATGAGATTGGAGAATTACTAAGGGCCAAGCTGTGTAGGCCCTTAAAGACCAGGATAAGGAGCTGGATTTGTTTCGAAGAACAGTAGAATGCCATTGAAAGGCATAAATGGGGAATTTACATGGTCCAATTTATGTATTTAGACACTCACTTTGTTCTTTGTCCTTTTCTCTCCATTTCCTTTTCTAACTCTCATCTTCCTTTGTATATTAACATTTAAGATGAGCATCCCATTTCCATGCCACTTCCCCATGGGGGAGAATGAGTCTTCCAAACAAATGATGTATTAACTTGAGCATCAAATGTAGCTATAGCGATTCTGGTTCCCATCTCTTATTAGAGAGAGTTAAAAGAATCATAGATTTGTAGAATATCAGAGTTGAAAGGGACATTAATGACATGTAATCTAATCCTTACATATGGATAAGAAAATTGAGGTCCTGAATGGTGACCTAGCTTATGAAGATAACTCATCTGTTAAGGGGGGAAACTTTCTAGTCTTTACTCCTCTGGAATGCAGGAGCAGGTTGCTTCCTGTCTCTTAGACACTTATTTCAATTTATAAGATATTAATTGACCACTCACTATATGTACAGAGTTGGGGCCCAGCTTCACAAAGAATAGAAGGAGCACATGAGGAGGTACATGCACAGTGACACTGGGGTATAATAGTGAATATAACAGCCACTACTCCCAGGCAGCTTAGAATTTATGGGCAAGAGAGATACTGCACGATCACACAGTGTATACAAACTGATATGAAGGAAAATACAAGTGATGAGGACTGTGTCAGATAGGCCTTAGTGCAGGAAGCAGAAATCACTCCAGATGTTTAAGCAACAAGGGATTTAATACAGGGAACTAAATGATAAGAAAATCACTGAAAGGCTAAGAGGATTAAAAGTCAAATAGTCCTAACTGGACTCTTGGCTCCAAGTTCAATTGTCATAGGTCAGAAACAGCTACTTCTAGCACAGCTGTCCTACTTATAGCCCCAACTGTCCTACTCACATGAACCTCTCATGTTGATTGGAGCTTGTCCATCCTGTTATAGGAAAATGGTCTCTACCTTATTTCTGCTTTTAAAATCTCAAACAAATACATCTAATTAGCAGAATATAATTCATGTTCAGAACCTAGCTGCAAAAGTTTCTGAGAAATAGAGTTTCTTTTACTTTCCGGACTCTCCAAATTGAAGAGGAATGAAGTCAATCTATATATCTAGAAATATAGATATAAATTTAATTGGACGCACAATTAAATTTGAATTTCAGGTAAACAATAAATTTTTTTAGTATAAATATCTCCCAAAAATTGTATGGAGCATACTTCACACACAAAAAAAAATGATTTGTTATTTCTCTGATATTCAAATTTAAATAGATGTCTTATATTTTTATTTGCTAAATCTCACAACCCTGCAAAGATCCAGTACAGAAACTGATAGTGGGGTGCCCTAATTTAGTTGGGGGTATTAAATGTCACTTCACTGAGGTGAAACCTGAGAGACAAATAAGAGTTCATCAGCCACAGAGAGCAGAGAAGGGCATTCCAGGCAGAGGGAACAGCTTTGTAAAGACTCCAAGGCAAGAACACTTTGGTCTAATTTAAACAAAACTGGTTTATAGTGAGCTAGAGGTAAAGGTGGTACAAGGTGGATGAAGACTTAGGCAGAGACCAAATTATGCAGGGTCTTAAGTTTTGAGTAGTAGAATAAGACGAGCATAGAATGGGAGAGACCCAGGGCCACTACATGCTAATGGCATTCCCCAGATTTGTACAAGATGGTCATCCTGAAAAGAGAAAATGATAACAGTAATTTAGGTGAGAAATGATGATGGCTTAAGTTAGGTGAGAACCAGTGGAGCTGGAAATGAGGAGTCCAACTTGAAGCATATTTTGTAGATAAAACTGACAAGATTGTTGGAGTAGCCATTATGGAGTGAAGGAGAGGAAAATCAAAGATAAATTCCTAGTTCTTGGAATGGACAACTTGGTTGATGCAGGTGCTATTACAGAAATAGGGAAAGACTCTTAGGGAGCTTTGGGTGTTGAGATAGGATCACAAGAGAAGAGATAAGGACAAAATGATGAGATATCTTGTTTCAGTTCAACAATAGTGCACACCACTGCCTTTGCAGAATATTCCCTAACTTGTACTTTCCTGCTGCTCCTCTCCCTCCCTCCCTGCCTTCTTTCTCCCCCATCATTTTTACTTTCTTATCCTCTAACTCTCTGTCTCTCTCTCTCTGTGTTTGTTTGTTTGTTTGTTTTGCCCTCTAGTCATCCTATTTCCTAGACAAAATCAGAGGCTCAGCCTATGAGATGGAATGTAGAAAGCTAGCACTGGAAAGATTTTCCATGATTCAGTGGTCCAGTTTCCCAGTAGACCTGATAAACCATTTAGCATCTCTTCCACAGACCCAGGAAGGAGGAAGCTAGCAGCAGGAAGAAGAACTTGGACAGAAGCAGCTGAGGAGGCATCATTCTCTAGCAAAGGGGAAATCGACTTGTCCAAACTCCTCATTTTACAACTGAGAAAACAGAGGCCTAAGCCCATTTTGACTAAACTAGGTAAAAACTTGCATGAAGGAACATATGCCCCACTTGGAAACAGTGGGGTTTTCCAGGTTTGACTCAACTCTTGTTAGTTTTGTGACTATAAAGTGGAAACAATTATACTTACATCAAAGAATTAGTTTAAGAGTGAAAGAAAATAATTTATATTTATTTACTCAACAGATGTCTTTTAAGCATCTACTATGTGCCAGTACTGTATTGGGAACTGAGGACTCAGAAGAGAACAAAGCAGACAACAATCTGCCCTCATGAGAATTACATACTAATGGAGAAAACCAATAATTAACAAATAAATAAAATGTATGATAGGTACCTGTAACGCAGGAGCCCCAGGCCTGGAACTCGCACCTGGGTTTGGATATTCCAGAAGAACCACCAGGGGGACCAGAGGGGTAAGAAATGCCATTTATTGCTCACAAGGCAGGAAAGCTTCAGCAGCTGCTCGCTGGTCGAAGCTGCAGGAATCAAGCTGCTGACCAAGAACAAGCAGAGTTTTTTATGCACATGAGCAGAGGGAGGGGTCATCTCATTGGGGGAGCAGCCACCTTCTCAGATGGATGGGAACAAGATGTGCTGCTTGATAACAGGAGCAGAAAATGTCTAGGAGAGCAGCAGAAAACGACCTTAGGAGCAGGCGTTGCTGAAAGCTCTTTGTGTACTGCCTTCCTTGGCTGCTGGCCTGGCACCTATCAGTCTTCTGAGAATGTAGAGAGACCATGTTCTGAGTTAACCCTACACTACCATAAAGCAACATAAAACTGGGAAGGAAGATAGGGTTGCTGGATAGAGTGGGCAGGATTATAATTTTAATAGATAATGCTTGAGCAAGGATTTGAAGAACATGAAAGAATTAACCAATCCCTTGTGTGGAGGAAGAGTGGTCCAGATTGAAGGAAAGGCAGGGCAAAGGCCCTGAGGCAGAAACTGCTGATATGTGAGATTCAGCATGAAGGCCAGGTGATCAGAGCAGAGTGATACAGTGGTAGGAAGTTAGAGAGGCAATGGGCTTACTGTGAAGGATCTGGAGGCCATTGTTAGGACTCCCTTCCATGCTGAATGAGGTAAGCCTGGTAGGGGATGGAAGTGGCAAGAAGGGGCCGAGTTCTGGGCAGGAGCTGATGTAGAGCTGACGGAGGGTATGCTGGTGGATTGGATGTGGAATAGAGAGCAAAAGAGTAGTTAGGAAGCTCTAAGGGGTTTGGCCCAAGCACCTGGGAGAACAGAGCTGCCAGTGCTTGAGGTGGGGTAGACTGTGAGGGTTGGGTTTGTGTGGGAGGTCAGGAGTTAATGGTGGACACGTGAAGCTGAGCTATCAATAGTTTTATGAACGGTACAGCCCTATGTAAGCATATGGCATTATGAGTAGTGGCAGAACCAAAAAGAACAGTAATAGGTCATGTTTATTTAGGAATTTATAATCTTCAAAGCTTCTTAATTTATTTATTGTTTTTATTTCACTATCTACTCCAGAGAATGTATAACACCATTACAGGGAAGAAACTGGGCCCATTCTTGCTTGCCCAAGGTCAAAGACTGCAAGAGGCAGAGTCAGGGCTGGGACTAATGTGTTTCTTCCCCAAACAGTGTTAGAACCTGACTCCTGACTCCTAGGAACAGAGACACAATGAGAGCCAGGGACATGAACTATGAGTCAGAGAAACCAAGTCAGAAACATGAAAGGAAGCAGGAGGCAGAGCAGGAGGACACCTAAGGGAGACAGCAACACAGAGAGACATAAAAAAGCTTGATGAACTGGAGAGTGAGCTGAGAGGAGCCCCACGTGCCTCTCCCACATGACAGATTCTCCTTCCCTTCCTTCCTCTTCCCAGGTGACCTGTCACCAAAACATCACAGGCATGCTGCTGGCATCCAGCCTGCCTATTAGTTCAGGAGCCTCTCCCTATGACTTCCTCCAGAACCTCAGATGTACTCCGCAACACACCCCTCCAGACCATCCTACCCCTCCCTGCATCTCAGGGAGAAAACTGGCCCTGAGACCTGCCAGGACACTGCGGCTCCCTTCATCAAGCCTCTCCCTGCCCAGAGCCTGGCATCTTGTGCCCTTTTATCTGCCATCTCTGAGCACCTTTGCAAGCGTCCTTGAAACCAGTGCTGGTAGAGGCATCCACACCCATGCCTGGAGTCCCACTACCAGCTGGTGTGTGTCACAGAAAGGGCAAGGAGGGGCTTCAAGGAAGCAGAGGAAAAGAACCCCACAAACGCCCGTGGGATGGCCCTAAGGAAGCTGTGAAGATGGATCTACACTTGGGAGGAGAAAGGAGAAGTCTGTAGAAAAGTGGTCACAGGAGAAATTAAGGAAGAACAGGGCCCACCAAATTAGATGAAGGGGAAGGGTGGGTAAAACAACACCAGAAATGTATGGGGAACAGAGACAGAGAAGAGAAAGATGGTCTCATAAAAGTGTCTGGGCTTGGGAGAAGATTCTGTCAGAACTAAAGTATAGTTGGAAATTAGTTTGGAGAAAGGATAATAATCTTTTTACATTTTTAGAGCCTCTACATATATTTTAATTTATTTCATCCTTACAAAGTAGATATCTTTATCCCCACTTTACATATCAAGCAAGCACAGTGTGTGGGAGTTGAGTGTGTTAAAAAAGAAAAAGAGATGTGAGGGAACTGAACAGAGAACAGCAACATTTGATTCATGATGTATTTAAAACCATAGCAGAGCTGTAGTAAGGGTTGAGGAAGGATTTTACAACTGTAGTGTTACAGGATAATGAGAGTGTTTATCCATTATGTTGGAGTGATAGGAACTTAAGTGAAGTAAAGAAACATTCATTGAGCATTCCTATGTGCCAGATAGCATGCAAAGTAGTTTCACATACATTATCTAATTTAATTCATATAGCAGCTGAAAAGAATGAGGAAGACCTATTTGGACTGACATGAGATCTCTAAGACCTATGGTTAAAAGAAAAAGTAAGTGCAGAGTATTTTGTACTGTGAATTATGAGCCATATTTTAAAGCGTGTGTGTGTGTGTGTGTGTGTGTGCGCGCGCGCACACACACACACACCCCAAAGGGTTTGGTTGGAGGGTACAGGTAGCACAGAGGCAGGCAAGCCAGAGAGAATGAGGTATGTCTGGAGAATGGCAGGTAGTTCATCTCGGTAAGGATTACATGTGTGGTAAAGATGGTGGGTTGTGCCTGGGGCTGAAGTTGAGAGGGATGTGGAGCTTGCCATGCTAAGGGCTTACTATCAACTCTGTTCTCCTAGGTGAGTCTCTTTGAGAGTTTTTAAGTAGGAAGAAACACACTCTGATTAAACATGTTACAGGGATGGTTCTGGTTGCAGGTGGAGAATGAATGGGAGGAGGGAGAGAGACCATGAGGTTCTTCACAAGGCAGGCCATGGGAATGGAGGGAAGGAGGAAGTGTGTGAAACTAGTCTGAGGGAGTAAGTGGGTAGCAGATGTCGACGACACGGCTGTTGAGGGAAAAAAGGAACGGAACACAGATTATTTTTCAGGATTGCAATTGAAGTTATACATACATATGAAAAGTCAAATATTTAGATAAGTTAATGAGAAAAATTAGCAGCCCCACCTTCATTTCTACCATTTTCAACTCTTTTAGCTGATTTGCTTTTTGGCATTTGTCTCCATATCTGTAAACACCAAGATTATATTATTATTGTGTGCTCTTTCAGTTTAAGGCATTATGTAATAATTTGCTTTAATGAAAGATATGACCTTTTTTCCAACTACCAACCTCACTTGATCCACAGATATCCTCACCATCCCCACCATCTTCACTTTATAGCTATTTTAAAAATACATATACACATCACATATGTATTTCCCTATGTACATAAATATGCATGTAAATGCACAGAAAAAAATGTGCTGAAGGACCACATCAAACCAGGATTCAGGGGACAATGGCTAAAGGAGAATTTCATTCTACCTGCCTGGTTTAAAGTCTTTACAAATGAATGTATACATTAATTATTTGCATAGTAAATAACAAAACAAAGCAAAACTAATCCACATAACACTACTAATAGGTAATTATCATTACCCACAGTTTACAGATACAAAAACTAAAGCCCAGAGACTTAAACAATTTGTTCAAGGTATTACAGTAAGCAAGCACAACTGGTGAAAACCAGATTGAAATCTAAAGGAAGAGAAGGGACAAGAACTGGGGCCAGAAAAAAGGAAGTGAAAAAGAAAGCAAGGCATTGGGGGTTGGGTAGGGAGGAGAAACCTTTAACAGGAGAGCAGCCACCCTTGGCAGGAAAAAAATAATGAAGGCAGAAGACAGCAGGCAATAACATTATAAAATACGGAGGAGGCAAGAGAATTAAAATGTTAATCAAGCTACAATCAGAGACTACAATATGTTGATTAGCCCTTCAGCAAGGCCAGGAGGACACCTTCAGAGCAAAGGAAGATTTCTGCTGGGATTGCTGACAACCCATTTCCCCACACCTGTGGAAGGGGAAACAGGAACAATAGAGTCTTCAAGTGGCTTCTCTACACAAATAAAATCATTGGTTCCCTAAGGCTAAAACCAAGAGGAACCTGTAGATTAAAGGCTGGGAACTGCCAGCAGACGTTTCACTCTTCATACTCTTCCCCTTCTTCACTGTATGTCCATATCAAAGGAAATGGGAACTAAAGAATGATATATAACTGAATTCCCCTAACAGAGACTCACTGTCTTTCTGTTCTTCTCACTCTCTGCTGCTCAAGGGTAGCATGTTCTGTCTGAGAAGTGTTACCCTTTTCTAATAAACTTTCTTTTTGATTCTAACTTTGGCATGTGTTGAATTCTTTCTATACTCTCCACCAAAGGACCTTCTTCTCTAGTTGCTGGGCATGGTCTCCCTCTACTCAGGAAAATTTGCCCTGTCCTGCATCAATTAGGGCTGTTTATTTGAAGGAAATTTAAGGGCTATGTGGGGAAAGGGGACTCACTAATAGTCAGAAGCACTGGACATGGCCCTACATCCTGAGAGAGCATCACCAGAGAGCTCAGATGCCAGGCATCTACAGTGAGTCACTGGATCCCAGAAACTAATAGCAAGGGTGAGATCATCACCCCCAAAAGACAGGGAGCAGAGACAACAAGGCCCTTGGGGTCCAGGGAGCTTAACCTATTTGATCTGAGGCCACTGTCACAAAACCAACAAAGAATTCATAGCTAATAAGTTTTCCTTAGCATTCAAATGAATTGGTATGGGAGTTATCGAGAGGCTGTGACACCAGGGAGGATGACTCACAAAAACAGTCAGCCAAGAAAACAAGCTGCAGAGTCTCTGCCCTGAGAAAATGAGGGATGCCTGGGGAGGCTTGAGAGAGGTCATAGCCAAGGCCATCCAAGGCAGATGGCTCGTCCCTAATCAAGATTCGGCTTTATCAGTGTCCAGGGTCACCTATCCCCTCCCATAGCCATGGTGGTAGTGACCATTAGGGCTGTAAACATCGGCCCTGTGACCTCTGATGATATGGTTAGGTTGAGGATTAGACACTGGAGATAAGCTTGACACTTGCTCTATTTGGAAATTTTCTTGCATTGAACAGATTTGTATATAAATATACAATATACACGTGCCCCAATCCTACCAAGTCATCCTTTCCTCAATCCCTATTCTAAATAATGAGAGAAAAACAAAAGAACAGCCTCTGACATTTAGAAGCTGGCCTGACACATAACATCTAAACTATGTCATTCTCCTGTTAGGTATAAACTATCTTACAGAATACCAGCTTCAGACAAATTTACTCTGAGACCATGATAAAATGAGACAAAGTAAGTCTAGTTCATAATTCTGTCTGAACACACAAAAAACAAGTTTACTCTATCACCCGCAAAATACCAAACATCCTTTCTCTTGGCCAAAAAGAATGACTGCTACTTTTTTTGTTTATAAACCAATTGCAGCTTTATCCTAATTCTAGTTTTCCCTATTTATAAATAGGATTGATCAAGATATCCAGTCATAAAATTTTCCCTGCTCTCTGACAGTATTCAATCTAGAGCAAATCCCTACTTCTTTAGACCCTCCCCCAAATCACCTAACCAAAGCCCATATTCTATAATAGGTATTTCCCTAACACTCTCTTAATGAGATGCCCCACGGTTCCTGTGGTACACATCCTCTCTTGCTGCAAAGAGTATTAAGCCCATCTCATTCAGCTACAGGTATGTTTCTGGGGGTCTTTGGCTGGAGGGCATTGAAAACATCCAGCATTTCTTTTTTTCACTCTTACCTTCTGAGATCTACCTTGAGAGTCTGGAGCTAGGCTGTGTGGGAAAAGATGGTGTAAAAGCAGAAGATGTCAGAAGGGACAAAACCAGTCATACATTCACTCAACAAATATTTATTGGGCACCCACATATGCCACATATGCTTGGTGCCAGGAACAATAGATAAATTAAAGCAGGACCCATGATTTTTCAGGAAGCTCTCAGTTGGCAGCAGGGTTG
This sequence comes from Eidolon dupreanum, assembly GCA_028627145.1. Lineage (NCBI taxonomy): Eukaryota > Metazoa > Chordata > Mammalia > Chiroptera > Pteropodidae > Eidolon > Eidolon dupreanum. Next base: position 82,521,973 of record CM053502.1, read on the forward strand.
GGAAAGTTAACTAAACAGATCACTATGATTTGTGGAGTTAAATGCAATGACTGAGGTATGTCCTGGGGGCTGTTACCCACATGTAGAGGAAGTACATATCCACTACTGTTATAATGGAGGCTTTCCAGGGAAGGGGGTACTTGAGGCCCTGGAGGCAGAAGACAAAGAGAAAGGACAACAAGAGCACGTCAGGCAGATTATAAACAAGATAGTGAGTGGATAATTTTACATACAATTGATCTTATTAGAATGAAAAATAGGAAGGAGTTTGGGGGAGGAGTTAGGCTGAAGGTAATTACAATCAAGATATGGAGTTTGGGCTTTATTTTTAAGCGAAAGTGGACATCATTGAAAGTCTATTGAAAGTTCAGTAAGTCCTGACATGATCATGTTATGTTTTTAAATATCATTTGAATGTTTGCAACTTACATGAAAATGCACAAAATTATAAGATGAGCTGGTAGATGGATAAAGGAATGGATAGATGGTGACATTTGATAAAGCATTTAGAATAAAATGCTAATGATAGAATCTAGGTGGTATTTGGATGACCTCTGTTAAGTTCTTTCAACTCTTCTAAATGAAAATTTTCATAATGATATTTTGGAAAAAAATGTTTACTTTAGCCTCAGTCTTGGAGGATGGACTGGGCAGGATAAGTCTAGAGGCAGGGATATGAGTGAGATAGCTGCCATCATAATCCAGGTGAGGTTAACAAAACAAAAAGACAACCTACTGAATGGGAGAAGATATTCACTAATGATATACCTGATATGGGGTTAATATCCAAAATATATAAGGAACTCAAAAAACTTAAAACCAAAAATACGAACAATCCCGTTAAAAAATGGGCAGAGGACCTGAATAGGCATTTCTGCAAAGAGAACATACAGAAGACCAACAGATATGTGAAAAAGTATTCAGCATCATCAGGGAAATGCAAATTCAAACTGCAATGAGATATCACTTTACACCTGTCAGAATGGCCATCATTAATAAAACAATGAACAAGTGTTGGCAAGGATGAGGAAAAAAGGAAACCCTCGTGCACTGTTTGTGTGATTGCAAATTGGTGCACCTACTATGGAAAACAGTATGAAGTTTCTTCAAAAAAATTAAAACTAGAACTACCATATGATCCCACTTTAGGGTATTTATTCAAAGAAACCCAAAATACAAATTTGAAAAGACATATGCACCCCTACATTCATTGCAACATTATTTACAATAGCCAAGATATGGAAGTAACCTAAGTGTTCATCGATAGATAAATGAATAAAGAGGAAGCGGTACATATATACAATGGAATATTACTCAGCCATAAAAAAGAATGAACTCTTCCCACTTGCACCAACATGAATGGACCTAGAGGATATTATGCTAAGTGAAATAAGTCAGATAGAGGAAGACAAATACCATATGATTTCACTTATACATGTAATCTTAAAAAAAACTCATAGATAAAGAGAACAAACTGATGGTTTGCCAGATGGGAGGGGTGTCTGGAGGATGGGTGAAAAGGGGGAAAAGGATTAAGATGTACAAATTGCCAGTTATAAAAACAGTCACAGGGATTTAAAGTACAGCATACAAAATATAGTCAATAATATTGTATATGGTGTCAAATGGGCACTAGACTTATTGGGGTGATCACTGTGTAAATTATGTAAATGTCTAACAGCTATGTCGTACATCTGAAACTAACATAATATTGTATATCTTCTTTAATTAAAAAAATTTTTGATTAAAAAAATGAGATAACTATTAAAAGCAAAAAAAAAAAAAAAAAAAAAAATCTAGATGAGGGTTGATGGCCTGACCTAAGCCTGTAGAGGGTGGAGAGAAGCTTGTGGAGTCCTGAGGCAGAGCTAACATCAAAAGGGTGGGGCTTGAAAGACTGCAAGAATAAAGAAAGAGTTAAAAATAACACCCAGATAAGGGTGACTGGGTGGGGGATGGTGGCAACAAATGAGTAGAGTACAGGACAGTGGATCTGGAGAGGGGGACAAGATGACTTGATGACCTTGAAGCATCTGCAGGAACATGCCTTGGGACTCATAGACCTCTGGCCCTTGAAGGAGGCCTTGCTGGTGGGGGAAGAGGGTCTCAGCACTGTAGGTCTCCTTCTCTTGACACTTAACCAGGTTTTCATTGGCTTCTCCAATGGCAGAGTAGCTCTTGCTCACTCTTTTTCTCTAGGGAGCAGCTCTCCTGCCCTCCTAGTTTCTTCTCAATTCCCACTACACCGTTTCCTCTTCTTCCTTTTGAAGATCATTTCTCTCCTCCCTCTGGTTCCCCCAGCCCAGATACCCAAACTTGACTCTTCCTGGAGACTACATTCACTATCCCCCACTGTCTTGTCTTCCTTTCTCTTCATCTCAGCCTCCCTTAAATCTTGTCTGTGGCTCTCTTTTCCAATGTCATTATCTTTCTTTCTTTCTTCTTTTTCTTTCTCCTTCCTTCCTTCCTTCCTTCCTTCCCTCCCTCCCTCCCTCCCTCCCTCCCTCCCTCCCTCCCTCCCTCCCTCCTTTCTTTCTTTCTTTCTTTCTTTCTTTCTTTCTTTCTTTCTTTCTTTCTTTCTTTCTTTCTTTCTTTCTTTCTTTTTATGCCCATGCTTCCTAGTGGGTGATAGGTGGAATTACAGGTTGAATTCTGTCTGTCCAAAAGCTATGTTGAAGTCTTAACCCCCAGTACCTGAAAATATAACATTATTTGGAAATAGAGTCTTTTCAGATGTAATTAAGTTAAAATGAGATCTTACTGAATTAGCATGGACTGGATATCTCAGCCGATATTACTGGTGTCCTCATAAGAAGAAATAAATTTGGACACAGATGGGGGAGAAGGCCATGTGAAGATGGAGGCAGAGACTGGATTGATGTGCCTACAAACCAAACAACACCAAGGATTGCCTATAAACACTAGAAACCAGAAGAGGCAAGAAAAGTTCTTCCCTAGAACCTTCTGAGGGAGTACAGCCTTGTCAACACTTTGATTTCAGACATCTAGCTTTCAGAACTGTCAAAGAATAACTTCTTGTTTTAAGCCACCATTTTTGTTATAGTGGTCCTAGGAAATTAATACAGTTAAGGTTGTCAAGGCGGGAGGCAATACCATGGAAAGGTCATTATTCGTTATAACCATACTGTCACATGTTTAATGGAATTTTATATTTTCAAGATGGCTTTTGTATCTGCTTTGTGTTAAAGACTTGAGTTTGAGCAACACTGTCATATCTGGAAAGTGGAAATGTAATGATGCCTAATTTAAGAGGTTGTGAGGAGTAAATGGAATAATGTCTATGAAATTGTTTAGTAAACTGTTAAAGTCTGTAAACAAGTTGTTATTAGTATTTTTATAATCACGTGGAGGAGCAGAAAACACCCAGGACTAAGAGAATGGTTATCCAGGCCCTTGGCCTCAGTAACCGCTTGATTTCCCAGCCCTTAAGTCATGTTATGAATGGCCAAGACCACCTTCAGGTAGATCAGCTTCTGAAAAGTTAAACAGTGCTCCCCTTCCCCACCAGGGACAAAAGGGAGTAGTCAGGGTTCACAGTTAAGGACCAGGGCCTCCCCAGATACCTTGCCACTAAGCATCCCTTCATTAACTAAGGGAGGGTGGGAGAGGGAAATCAAGATGAATAAGAAGCTGCTTCTGCCCTCAAGAAGTTCATGGTCTACTTTGGTCAGTGCTGCAAGGGCCTTGGGAGTGTGCACACTTCCTACAGGAAGAGAGAGGAACTGTGTCTGGGGAAGGCCTCCAGGAGGAGGTGAGGTGAAGCTGCTCTACAAAAATTGAGTGGAAAAGAGGAATAAGGGGATAGCTTCAATTTAGTAAATACTTATTAACTACTCCATTCTAGTGTCTGTGCTAAGTGTAAGGGGTTAGGAGAGAGAGAAAGAAAGTATGAAATCAGTCTGGGAAGCTCTCTCTATTGTAAGAAAGTTAAATCTGCATACAATGAAAGGAAACAACAATATAAATTGTGTGATGTCAACGACTAGGGCTTTGAGTACGGGAAATAGGGAATTTGGCCCACCAGAGATGACTCTGAATGAATGTCTGGAGGTTTCCTGCGGGTTCTGGTCCGAGTGTCCCCAGTCCACCAAACAGACAGGTGATGTAATGTAATGTTTATGTAATCCGCGGCGCCTCACGGGAGACTGGGGAAACTGGATGGGGGAGCTGGGCCAGGGCTGACTGCGCACTCCTGGAATCCACGCTCAGGGCGTTGGCTCACCTCAGCGGGTCACCTGCATTCGCCCTCCAGCTGCGAGGTCAAGCGCCTGGCAGCCTGGCGGTCGGTGGGTGACTCCCAGCGCCTCCTGTAATCCTGCCATCTACCAAGTGGAACCGCGCTGCTATAAAAACCCGGGAAGCCCGCCCTTATCCACCTACCTCGCCCCAGCCCGGCTGAAGGGAGTCCCAGAAAGAACCCAAACCAAACTAACCCTGTGTTAGGTCGGCGGGGGAAGGGCCAGACAGATGCCTGCCCGGAGGCTTCCAGGCTTGATATCGGAATCCAGACCTTCCAGCCGGACTTCGATGTCCGGAACGCCCGACTGATAAAGAGCCCACCCTAAAGCCCCGAGCGCCACCACCCTAATTCGGATGCTCAACTAACATTTGATTAACATTCCTACCCTATACCCTACCCCCACATAATCCCATAAAAACTGCGCCCTCCAGTCCCAGGGCGCGACTTCTCTGACCAGAGAACCTCGACCGGGAGCCCTCTCCCGATAAAGTCTTGCTTTTAAAACTTCTCTCCTCCCGGCGTGTCACGCGTTTACCTTACACCCTGAACTCGCACAAGTAAATCCTGGGTCTCCCTCTCCATAGGACATCTTGTCATCCCGTTGGCTCTGGGTTTCCAAACCCCTAACCCCTTTTACTTTTTCGGGATCACCATGGAAACAGGGCAGTCCTTCTCTGAGTTTAACTTCATCTCTCACACGGCAACACTATAAATGATCAAGATTTTTGTTGCGGGCGCTGGTGGTAAAGATTCGCGGGGAGGATGCATTTGAGATTAATTTTGTTTCTTCTGAGTATGAGGAAATAGAATAGGCAGATGGATTTATCTTTGAAAGGGAAACTTCGTCCACTCCCACTTCGGGCTAAACCAATTTTGGGTGAGATTCAAAATTTTTTCAGCACCTTTGAAAGGATGTCTAGGTTTTGAGTCAGATTCAGTCCCAAATATTCACTGTGGCAGACCATGTTTGGAGGATGTCTTTTCAATTTTTTTAAAGTGTCAATTTTTCTCTTATAGAAAATTTCAAACATACATCAAGTAGAGAAAATAATATGATGAACTCTCGTGCACCCATCATCCCCTTTAACAATGATCAACTCATGACTAATTTTGTCCTACCAATTACCTCCCACTCATCTTCCCCCTTTCCCACTGTTATTTTTAAGCAAATCCCAGACATTATATTTCATTACATACTGCTAAAAATATCAGTGTGTAAACTCATTTATTTATTTATTTTTAGAATTATTATAAGAGTTTATTTGAGCCAAACTGACAACAATAGCCAGGGGAGCAAAATCTCAAATGCATTTGCTTGGTATATTCTTTAAATCTCTTTTAATTTAAAGGTTTACTTTCTCCCTGTTAAGGGTGGAAAATTTTCAAGTGAGCCAACTTCTGCTTCTGTAATCTGCTTGCTTGTTCTAGGCTTTATAAACTGCCTCTTTGGGAGCTCGAGGCTGATCTCCTCTAACCCTGCATGGTAAAGAGTCAGTCGCCGGCCCGCTAATAAAGGCTCACAATTCATCTCAATTGGCTTCCTGGGTCTTAGATTCGATCGAACCACAATATCTTTCCCCTTTTTTTTTTCCTGGCAATTTATTTGATGAAGAAACTTGCCCTTTGTCCTATGATTTCCCAAAGTGGGATTTGCTGACTGCATCTCTGCAGTGATGTTTGAATGATTCTGATAGATTAAGAACCCTGATGGGCTTCAGGTTCATTATTTTTGGCAAGCATACATCAAGTGGTTACTTCCTGTTGTATTACACTGTAAGGCACATATTGTTGAATAGTCTCCCTTTTTATGACATTAGGATTGATCAGTGAGTACAAGTGTTGTCAGCTTGATCCAACATTTCAAGATTCCTCAATCAGCAGCTGTTGACAATAAGTTATTGCCAAGGTTGATTATTTCTTTAGGTATTACAAAAAAGTAATATTTTTCAAACTTTCTTCATTTATTAGCTGGAGTTTATACTAAGGAACTGTTCCTTAACTATTTTTGTTATCCTAGATATGTTTGTACAAGAATGGTCGTATAAATACTTAGTCTTTATTTACTAGTTTTCAGAAAATTGAGTGGTTTCTAGCATCCTCCAAAAATGACCAATGAGTTTATTTCTTAATTATTATAATAAACTGATGGAAGTTTTTTCTTTTACATAAATGACGTATTTCAATTAATTGCAGTTATTATCCTTATTAATGTTCAAAGTATCCCATCTTTGACCCTTTGTCTTCTGAGTCATTTTTTATGTAACCCCAGTAGCTTTCTCACGATTTGATATGACAAGGTGTTCCAGAGTCACCTTGTTTAATTTTTGTCCCAGAGCTAGAATTAGTCAATTTTCCAGGGGGATATTTTCCTTTCACTGGAAAATAATATTTGGAGACCACCATCTAGGTATAAGCAGTGCTCACTCTGGTGCATGTAGTTAGGCCATATTATTAGGCCTTTTTTGTGAACAGTTAAGAAATACGTTTTGTAAAGAGAAAATAAATGAGTTTATACTGCCTTTCCAACTCAAATTTGGGATTAATTGTTTTTATTTCTGTTTTTTTTTAGATCACATTATATGAGAAAATCTAATCTCTTAGGTTAAAATTTTTGGTTCCTAGTGACACTAACATTACTTGCTTTACCAAATATATATGCACAAACATATAGTAGATTCTGAATAACAATGATAATATTATTACCAAAATGATAACACAAATTTGTTTTGTCATTAGGATATATCCCGCTAAGGATATATAGTCAATATTTGCATTTTAAAGTCACTTAAAATAACTCCTCTCTTCTCAAATAAATTTTGTTTTATAATGATGTAAAATATTTACATGGTTCCAAATGTACAAAACAAGGTACATTCAGGAAAAATTAATTTCTATCCCTTCCAACCGGTTTTTCTCTGCCCCTATAGTGTTTTGTTAGGTTTTGGTTTATCTCTTCACTTAAAAAAATAAATATAAGCAAACAAATATGTACATTTACATTCCACCCTTTTAAAGTAAAAATGTAGCATACCATGTGCACTGTTCCCCATTTTTCATTTAACAATATGTCTTGGAAGTCATCCTATAATAATACATAGGTAATCCTTACTTACAAAATGGTTAGAAAGCACAAGCGTAAGCCTGGCTGAGTTTCCTAAATATACAATGTCCACCATCACGTTTTTCTGATTCCTAGAAAGGAAGAGGTCCAGATGGACCATGACCACCTTCAGGGGCATGGATTCTTCGGAAAATGAGGTGAAAGAAGGAAAGGGGTAGCCCCTGGTCAGTTGCCCAGTCCCCTGTATGTGCTTCTGAACCCAAATACAACCGGATGCTTGCTTTCTCATTGCATCATTTGCAGTCATCACCTATTGATTTACATTTGAGTTGCTTCCAGTCTAATCCTATTACAAACAGTGCTGCAATGAATAGCATTGTGCAGAGTCTTTTCGTATATCCGAGGCTATATTTTTGATATAGGTATATTGAGGGGAAGGAAACTGAGAGAAAGAGGGAAATTTAAAGCAGGGTCAGAGACATCCAGCCTAGCCCAAGAAACTCAGAGAATGTAACCTTCCTAAAGGAGTCCTGGAAGCCTAGCTTCAACCCTACCAGCTGCAGCACATCTCAAAGTGACGGGGTAATGGGGAAGAGATGGAGAGAAAAGCAAAGGAACAACTCTAGAGACTCGGGGTGATCTGGCTGCCGGAAAACAGAAATGGTTCCGGATTCTGCTAAAGACTTAGGAATGGGGGGGCTTTATTCTATCTCCCGATGTTATCTAATAATCTCACACCCTCTTACTGCAATATTAATTAATTTTCCCTTGCTGGATGTAACGGGTTAGGAGAGATGGAAGATATAGGAATGTGGGGAAGAGGAGAGAGAGTGATCAGGTTCATTGAGATGGTTTAGGCGCATTATTACTCAGGCAGACTTTATTCATCTCTAGACCAAATGCCTGACTGAACTGTGGCCTTAGTAAATACTAGTTGGGGGCGGGGATTAGAACAGAAAGGAGTCAGCGATAGGGACTTTCTCTATCCACCAGGGGGCAGCACAGCCGAAGCAATAAGGAGAAGACAAACTAAGGGTAGAGACCTGGGCATCCGGGTGGCTTTTTCCTCAAGAACACCTGCATCCCTTTTTCAAGTCTCAGTAGCCCGGGCTCCATTTCCTCAGCCCGACTTCACTCAGGGACCCTTGGCAGCTCTCAGCCACTCACTCAACTCCACCTTGAGCTCTTTTGTCCACTCAGCGCCACGCTCCTCCCTGGGTTCTCAGGGCTGGCTTGGTTTAGGGACGTTTCAGTAGAAGACGCCCTGCTTCAAACCAGGAGCCAAGACGAAGGGGTGATTTTTCCTGCAGAGAAGGCCCAGAAGAGGGAGTGGAATAGAATTGAAGGATGGGGATTTTGTGACACTGGTATAGTTGTTCTGTCACCTTTGAAAGTGAAGGAAAGGAGAAAAGAGATATCAGTGGGAGCAATAATAATCCTCCATTGCCAGAAAGTGCTGCTGAGGGATAAAGGTTAGACTCAAGAAAGTACACTGAACAAGTTAGGAGTGGGTTATCAGGGGTGTATTATTTCCTAGGGGAGGTATAATTTGGAAAATAGTACAGATGGATGAGATGTCCCTATACCCACTCCCTATATCTGCCCACATGCCATCTTAGCACCTGAAGTCTAAAAGAACTGTGGATTCCACAGCCCTTCCTCTCCCTCTCTCAGCTCCCAGTCTCTCCTCCAGTCTCTCTAAATGCCTCTTTCTGTTCTATCTCTACTCCCTTCCAGCTCAGGCTGGAACTGAGGAAAGTCACTCGTTCCTACCTGACTGCTCAGGGAGGATGTTGTTAGGGAGTTCTTTTTGCAGTCTAGTCTCCTCCCTTCCCCTGCAGTGTTAGTTTAGTGCAGTCTCAGGTGTATTCTGTATGAATAGAGCATTTGGGCTCCCTGTAGACTTGGCAGTCCCCTCACCACACCTCAGGAAGCCTCTAGTGTTCAGAGGCAGGACTCCTACCTGGAGAGGGTAACTCAGGATCTGAGGTTTTGTTTATTTTAGGATTATTTTTCTCTGATAAGCAGTCTAGGAATTGGGGAGAGAAAATCGATTTTGAATTGATAACCAGAGGCTGCAAATTAAAAACAAAAACAAACACCCTGCCATTATCAATAACAACAACAGTCAGTGGTACTCTGTGAGCAGCACTCTCACCCATGGGGAGTGTGGAAATTTTCAGGTTATCTCAGTGACAGCAGGAGATGAGTTCTGGCCTATATGCTTCCAGGGGCCTGGGATGTGAAACATTCAAAAGAGCACAAGGCAGGGAGCACAACGTGGACTTACCCTCTGCAAGCACCAATGACTTCTCTCGTGGAGAAATGCTGGAATAGATTCCCCGAATCCTGCTCTGTCTTTGGAATGCATTATGTCATTTCTGGCTTCAGTAAAATGAGTTCTAAGTCTGTCTTTTCCACTTCATAGTCAGGGAAATAAATGTATAATTTTCTAATACTTTTGAGTACTTTAAAATTTGGGATTAGTTGCCTTTTTTGTGAGTTGCCTGAGTTTCAAATAATAAATCGCATCCATATGTCTGTTCTTCTCAACTGGCTGAAGAATGGGCATTCAGCCATATTTGGCCTGCCTGTGATCATAGAGACAGAGTTCTTCCCCTTTGCTTTTTTAACTTTCTCCAAATGGCAGAAACAACCATCAGTCTCCACTTATAGCTCTTTATGTAGTTTTCATTCATGCCTTTGAACTATCTACTTTTATCTTTCTTCCTTTCATCCTATGGATAGAGAATGGAGTGAGATGGAGAGAGTCCAAAGAGGTTGAGCTGGGAACCCAGGACCACACAGCAAGACACTGATAAGAATTGCTTTGGAGAAATGGGAGCCAGATTTGTCTCTCATATCCTTAGTGGACCAAGAAGGTATAAAATACTAAGAGATGTCCCTTCTGCTCCCCTGAGATGGCTATCCAGCCCAGCACTGTTCATAGAAATATAATCTTAGCCACAAAAGTCACTAAAAATTTTCTAGTAGTCGCATTAACAAAAAGTAAAAAGAAACTGGTAAATTAGTTTTAATTATATAGTCTATTTTACTCAATACTTAAAAAATATTGCCATTTCAATATGCAATATAAGGAATTATATCTATATTTCACATTCTATTTTCATACAAAGTCTTTGAAATCCAATGTGTGCTCTTTACTGACAGTACAGTTGAATTTGGACTAGCCACCTTTCAAGTATCCAATGGTACATGTGGTTAGCAGCCACCTAATTGGGCAGTACAGATCTAGTCGCTCCCTCACTGAAAACCGAGGAGAAAGGACTGAGGACAAAAGGTACTTTGTAGCTTCACCTTCTAGCCTCAAAAGGCAGCCTACTATGGTGTCAGCCATCCAGGAGCAGGTTTAAATAAATATGTATAAGATCTTATTAAAAAATAAAAAATAAAGAGGTGTCCTATCTCCCTAAAGCCTGGATGTCAAGTCCACCCTCTTCTTCCTAAAAGAGAAATTGAGAGGGAAAAGGAGACAGAGCTCCTGAAATAGGGAGCTCAGTGCCCCTTCTCTCCTAGTGCAGACTTGATGGGCTGTCGACTTGCTTGCACTCTGGCAGAATTACGGGCAAGGGACAAAAGATCTTGTGTGATTGGAAGATGAGCCCAGAACCTGGGGACAATGGCCTAGATTTTCTATAGGGGTGCTAGACTGAGTGAAGAGCTGTAGAGTGGGACCCCTAGATGGGAGGGCTTCCTCTGAGACCTTATTCCCTTCTAGTGCCATGCCAGTCCAGAAAAACACAGAAGTGCAGGCAGCTCCCCTGAGAGCTACCAGCTGGGCCATGGGGAGCAGTCAGCGACCTTCTTAGGAGGGGTCCACATAGCTAGAGCCTGAGCAGAGGAAACATTAGAAGCACTTCGCCTACAAGATTTTCCAGGGTCCAGCCATCTCCAAACATGTCATTTCTCAATAAGGAGCAATGACCCTCAGACTAGGGAACTATGAAAATTGAACCAGTGGTATGAGTAGACTCCCCAGTACTCACCCTATCCTTTGGGTTTTATTAGCTCTAGCTGGGAGTTGGGGGACTGTCTGTGTGCGTGTGTGCGTGTGTGTTTACAGGGGGCACAGAATAGACCATGCTCATCACCACAAACTGTGCCTTTGTAAGCCCCTCCCCCATTCCAAAATCTGTACTTAAATGAAGGCCAGGGGATCCCTTCACTGAAATTCTAAACTGGAACCAAACTATTTTAAAGCTGAAACAACCATACAGTTGCTGGATTGGGTGAGATTACACTTAGTGAGATGAGAGAGCTTGTCAAAGCAGAGCAGTTACTGGGAAAAGAGAAGCTCAGACAACAAAACTAAGAACAAGAACAAAACACTGTTCTTTGTTTATGCCTGGTGAGTAGAGATTCCTGGCTGAATTGGTGGGGCTTTTTAGGTATTTCCTGGCCCTCCTTTTGCATGGGTGCATGGCAGGTGTGAGTGTGGTAGGGAGAGGGTTGTGATATTTCTAGGAAAAAAATCTGCATCTAGACACCTTTACTCCTGGCATAGCCTTCACAATAAAGGGAGTCCTTACAAATATCAAACCTTCCTAGTTGCAGACAACTTTTTGAAAACTATCTGACCAAACATCTAAAGCCCAAGTTATCACTCCATCTGATCAAATATCTAAAGCCCAAGTTATCACTCCTGTTATGGCTGATTTCTGTTTCCCTGTAAGGTTGGAAGGGGGATTTCCCTAGAATTGAGTTGTAATCTATTTTCTCTTCTGTAGCCAGGAACTGACAGAGCTCCAGGGGGTATCAGACAAGTAAAAGCCACTTGTCAGAGATCACACAGTCCTTAGAAAGGGACTCTAGGAAGGCAGGATCCTGTCTCTTTTCTGGTCCACCAGACAATTGAGCACCAGCTTCCCGACAGCCACTGCACTTGTCAAGGGGGCCTTTTGCAGCTCTCACAGGAGTCAAGGAGGCAAACAAATAGCATACAATGAAGATAGAGTGCAAGAAATGCCTGAAAGGAAGCACCAGGATGCATGGAGTATGCTCAGCAGAGCCTAGCATTTGAAAGGCCCTGTGATTATTTTTGGCATACAAGAGTTACAGTTCAGTTTCTGTGGGGTAATGGGGGAGAATTCCCTAGAAGTAGGTGAATAGAGAAGGAGACAGCCTTTCCCTTACCTTCAAATTTCTTCAGGCTCTCTGAAATAGAGTCATGTCTTCATTTTGATTTTTCGAGTTTTTTTCCAGGTCCAGAGGAACAGGGGTTGGGCTGAGAAAGCAGAGTCCTTCACTGCTAGGAGCTAAGCTTGATGGTGAGATCAGGGGATGGGGTTCAAGGAAGGAGGAGCTGTAACAAGGAGATGGGATGAGGTGATAGAGTCCTGGGTGAAGAGAAGAGTTCAGGGGACAGTGAGCTGAGAATCAGTTAGGAGCTCCTGGCTAAGGATATGGGGCTGGGGTGAGGTGGGGCACAGTAGGATCTGGAAGCGGAGATGGGAGAGGAAATCAGAGAGGAGATAAGATAAATGGAGCATAAGGAAGGGGGAAGAAAGTAGAACTGGGGACCCAGGAGCCACCCAATTTGTCAAGGGGGCATGCAGGAGATACAAGAAAATAGAATCTGTGCTGAAGAAATAGGAACCTGAAGAAAACAGTTCCTCTTTTAGCAACAACCTACTTGCTGTGGGGAAACTTTCTATGGCTGGGGACATTCCAAGCTGCTGGGGACAATCTATTATTAAGCTACAGAGCAAGGAAAAGTGAAGCTGGAGATGCTGGGAGGCTTCTACTATAGGAGTCCTAACCGAACTCTTCTTCAGAAATAGAATCTATGCTGAAGAAATAGGAACCTGAAGAAAACAGTTCTCTTTAGCAATCAACCTACAAGCTCAGCTTAGGCCTTTCCTATCTGCAGCCTAAGTATTTGACTGCAGAGTTAGGCAGACTGTATGGGAATTCATGAGGAAAGTACACTTGATTGTGTTTGGATATATGTTGAGCATTGTAGGATGACTAAATCTGTATGCAAAATGCATTTGGGATGGCCCATTATATCTGCACAAGACAATTTTGATGTTCCAGAAAAGAAAGAGAAACAGCACATTTGGTTAATTCATAAGCACCAATGAGGAAGTGCAGACTCTTCTGGATGTGGGTGGAGCAGGTAGAGTGAGAACACTCAAACCTTTATTTGTCTTCCTATCTACCATGAAGGGTTCCTTCAAGAGGTGTGATATGCCAATAGGTAGAAAAATAGTTAGACTTCAAGAGGAACTGAATGAAGAGGAAGGGGAGTAGGAGTGAGATTTTGGAGAATTTTGCCTTAGAATCTAAACCAGAGATGGGGTGGAATGCAGGAGGGCAGGAGAAGAGCTGGAATGGCTTTGCTCATGATTATTCTTGAAAGAAAAAAAAAATGATTCCTGAATTGGTGGGAAAGGAAGATGAATCTAGGAAGAGCTCAGCTTCCTAGAATGGCAGGTTGCAGCTTCTTCAATGCATTTAGAATTAAGGAGAGAACATACTGGAACATAAGGAAGATTACATGAAGGTGGGAGAAAGCAGCCTGGGGTTGGATTACAAGATAGTTACAAGATTTTGTGCTCTCTTGAGGGTGGTTAACGTGCATTAACGTAGATGCACAAGAACATGGACAAGGCTTGCTTAAGGCCAAGATAAACCTTTTACTAAAGAAGTTATATGCCTAGGATGTGACTACCCACCATTACTTTCCCAGTTAGGCATTATGATCAGATCACCCTGTGAAGTTACTTTCTGTAGAACCGCTTTTTGGTCCACATTTGTTTGGTCTATCTGTGTTTTTTCCTGCTTCTTGGTGTTACCACTGGGATGATATAGTGCTGGCTGGAAAATTACTGTTTGGCTATTGCCCATGGGAACATAATGTTGTAACAATAAGCTTTCTGCTTCTGTACCCCCCGCTTGCACAACCGACCTGTGGGTTGACAGTTAGTAAAAAGAAGAAAAATAGACTCGTGTGTTCGAACAGGATGAAGAATGGGGTTTAGGGCTTAAAAACCCTGTACCTCTACATTTCAGGGCTGCTAAATTTGGGGTCTGCATACCCCTGGCAGACCCAGCTGGCTGAATAAAGAGTATGTTTCCTGTAACTCACTGATTTCTGGTGATCCGTGTATCTGTTGGGGGCTGGCAGCTACAACAATATGAAATCCAGAGTCACCCCAGAGGCATGGGTCGAGGGTCCTCAATTCTTCCCCACCAACACAAAAAGAATTATAGGTCAGAAAGATTTAGAAAAAGTGATTTATTGAAAGTATATTTTAAAAGGAGACAGGCCATGGAATTTGGGAGGTGAAAAGATAAAAGATAAAAGATAGAGTACTCTCCAATGGAGAAGGGAGGTTTTCTGTGAAGAGAGCTGTAACCTTTTAGAAGTGGGGAGGCCTGTATTATTTGGGTAGTGATGGGAGGTCACCTTGACTGACAATTGGCTGCTATATAACACTTTGCTTACTGTACATGTGCTTACCCAGAATTTGGTCTGTTACAATTAGCTTAATGAACTTCTGGGCATTGGCATGATATAATGATGGTATAATGAGGCTGTGGTTATGAGCAGGTTAGGGTAGTACTTTCTGGACATGTGTTTGTGGCTGATTTTGCCAGCAGCTCTTATGGCCTTGGTGCTCTAGGATTTGGCACCTGAAAGAAAGGTGTTTCTGGGAGGTCCTTAAGGAAGGTTTTCAAGGGAGGTTTCTATGATCACAGAGCTGGGCTTTCACTTCTGTCACTCATGCCTGCCTAGCTACCTAATGTTGGTGCTTCTGTGATCCCCTGAGGCTGACTACGAAAAGATCAACCAGTATCACCTATACTCTGTTCTGGAGCCCAACATATATGTGTCTTAACCTTTCCTCCTTCTTTCTTGTGTTGAGGGAAAAGAGTCCTTTCTCTCATTCAATTTTGTCTGGATCCCACCTTCTAACATTACCTCACCTCTCTCCTTATGTCCCCACTAGAAAGCACACCATTCATTTTTGTCTGATCTTAATCTTAGGTCAAACAGGGACTGTGGGTGACTTTATGATTATACTCAAAGTAATCATACATTCTGGTTTGCTTAGAACAGTCCTGGGTTTCACCTTTGCCCTTATGTAATTAATAGTACCTCCTTTTATTCTCAATAGTATCCAGTTTAGATGATAAATTGTATGGTTACCTTATTATAACAACTACTGGAAGCCAAAAATCTTTCAGAAATGTTATGCATACCTCCAGGCCTTTCTCTTTGTTTGTTTTGAGGTTAAATTAAAGCATCTTAATATAAAAATATACTATTTTACAATTTAGAGTTATTCTAACTGCCCATGGAGGCAGAATTTAACTTTTAAACAGCTTTTGTTTGACTGGCATGGTAATTTTCAAAATAATAATAATTCAAATGCCTTTAGAAAGGATGGTTATTTTCCCCATCACTCCCTATTACCTTTGTCTGCCTGGCTCCTTAAGGTATTTGACTTTTGTTAACTCTGAGCTATAATTGACAATAACATTGTTTAAGTTTGAGGTGTACAATGTAATGATTTGATACTTGTATATTTTGTGAAATGTTTACCACAATAAGGTGTCCGCTTAAGAAATGCCCACAGCTATACAGAGTTTTCATAAAAGTCTATTTGAGTCGAACTAATGACATAAGCTCAGGAGCAAGATCTCAAATGCTCCAGAGAGTAACAGTTCTACAGTTTCTTTTATGTAATTAAAATTAAGGAGGGAATAGAGACCAGGCTAAATGGCATAGATGATAGAAGCTTTGTTCAACCCCTCTTGCGATCACATGAAAGTTGTGATGGAAACACAGAGCAAATAGCAAGCAGAGAAACTTGGGGTCTAGATGAAAAGAAGCCCTGCAATTAGGGAGAGAAATAAGAAATCACCCTGCAATGATGGGGCGAGGATGCGAGGCTGCCTGGTCCCCAGTGACTGAGTGGGACAGAGGCTACAGCAGCTACAGATGCCTTTTAAAGCAGCCATGACTGCAGCGGGACACTGAGTTGTCAGAAAGAGGGCTGGAGGCGAGGCTCCTCCATAAAGAAGTGCAGGCAGTATCCATTGTTCCTCTGTTGAGCCCTTCCCCCTCCCAGGGTGTCGACTAAGCAGTGCTGCCGTAGCTGAGACGTCATCAAGCTGTATAACAGAGGTCTCTCCACCCAGAGGATTCCCTGAAACTCCACCTTCCCCAACTCATGGCCCCGCACAAGTCACATCCAGGTGTGTCCTCATCAATTCCTATGCCATTTGCTGAACAGTGCCAAGACTTACACTGGTGGCAGCTGACCTTTGTTTCTGGCGTGGCTTCTTGAGGCAACTATAAGCATAGCATCTGTGGATTGCTTGCTGAATCTTAAGAGGTAGCCCCGAAGGGACACAGGTTGGGGCTAAACTTGGCCTGCAGTTGGACACCTCTCAGGACTGTGCTGCCGGACACCTACTACACAAAATCATACTAATAGACTGGGAGACTTAGGAGCTTTGCTTAGTATAGACACAGAAAGGCAGCCAAAGACAAAGAAGCAGAAACCATATGAGAGAACAGAACAGAGATCCAGGAATAATGGACTCAAGTAATCTAACAGATACAGAGTTCAAAACACTAGTTATAAAGATACTAAATGAACTTAAGGAAAGAGTAGAACATGGTGAGAACTTTAACAAAGAGATTTTTAAAAAACATAAAAATGGAAATGGAAATTATAATGGAAACCAGTCAGAATGAAAAATATATTATCTGAGATGAAGAGTATATTAGGGGGAATCAACAGGTGGATAAAGAAGAGAATTGAACCATTGGTATATAGGATAGGGAAGCCAAGGACACCCAATCAGAATGGCAAGAAAAAAGTAACCTAGAATATAATAATAATTTAAAAAGTACATGGAACAAATTTAAGGACAACATCCATGTCGTAGGGGTACCTGAAGAAAGAGAACAAGAATTTGAAAATATATTTGAAGAAATAATAATGGAAAATTTTCCTAACCTGGTGAAGGAAATAGACATACAAACCCGGGAAGCTCAGAGAGTCCCAAAAAAGATGAACCCAAAGAGGCCTACGCCAAAACATGTCATAATTCAAAAGCCAAAGGTTAAATACAAAGAGAGAATCTTAAAAGCAGAAAAAAAGAAAAGAAAAAAAAAGCAGTTAGTTACCTGCAAGGGAGCACCCATGAGACTGGCAGCTAGCAAAACTATGATTTAGAGTAGAAAGGCAGATAAAGAGCTTCCCAGGGGGGAAAAAAAAAAAGCTAAAGTAATTTATCAATACCTAACACCTAGCCAGTATTACAGGAGTTGTTAGAGGGACTTCTTTAAGAAGGAAAAAGATGTATCAAATACAGGAATAAAGAATAGTAATAACTACATATCTATCAATCAACAAGTACCTCAAATGGAAAAGAATTAAGTGCTCCAACCAAAAGATAGGGAAGTTGAATGGATAAGAAAACAAGACACCTATATATGTCACCTACAAGAGATCACTTCAGATTAAAAGACACACACAGACAAAAAGGAAGGGGACGAAAAAAGGTATTGCCTTGATGGACCTAGAGGGTATTGCGCTGAATCAAGTAAGTCAGATAAAGACAAATACCACATGATTTCACGTACATGTGAAATCTAAAGAACAAAATAAACAACAACAACAACAAAAACAAAAACAGAAACAAATTCATAGATAAAGAGAATGTTTTGAGGGCTACTATACGGGAGGGGTTTGGGGGGCATGGTAAGAAAGGGCAAAGGGATTAAGAAGTACAAATGGATAGAAACAAAAAAGACCTGGAGAATCTCTTAGGCTTTTGGCTAAGATCAAGTGCAAAATAGTCATGGAGGTATAAAGTGGAGCATAAGGAAAATAGTCAACAATGTAAAAAATATGTAAGGGGTAAGAAGGGTACTAGATTTACTGGGGTAACTTAATGAGTTATGTAGTTCTCTAATCACTATGCTGTACAACTGAAAGTAATCTATTATTGTATGCCAACTATAATTGAAAAAAAAACCTCATTGAAGTATACAAAGTAAACATGAGCAATTAATCGTTTATTATATTTCAATAAAGCTGGGGGGAAAGAAATTAAGGAGGGAACTAAGGAAGATTAAATGAAGATGGGAGAAAGCAAGGCTGGGATTGAAGGCTAGTTCAGATTATGTGCTCTCATGCTTTAGAAAGGGGGTCTAAAAGGATGTTCACATATTAGAAGGAAGGGTTTGAAAAGAGGCATTTCAAAAGTGTATTAACCTAGATGCACAAGAACAATGGACAGGGCTGGCTTAAAATTTTTTCACTAAAAAAGTTGTAGGCCTGGGACATGAATACCCACTATGACCAGCCCAGTTAGGAATTTATTATCAGATCACCCTGTGATGTTACTTTCCATAGAACCCCTTTTTTCTTCTACAAAGTTAGTTAACACATCTGCATCTCACATGACTACCTTTCTGTCATTGTTGTTATGGTAATGTAACTGTGGTTCTACTGTAGTCTTATGATTGTAACCACTTTTTCTTTTTTGCTGGTAGAATCTCTCTCTCATGTTTTATATACATAAAAATGCCTTGTTCACTAATGTATAACTTTCAGAGAAACAACTTGCTTGATTGAGAACTCTAGGAACAGACTTTAAAAGACACTAGCGTAGTTCCTAGACCGTTTGGTGTTGAAAAAGATTGACTACAAAATTCTCCCCAGACCTCTGCTTGATCAGTTTTCCAGGTTGTTTATCAGAGCAGGCAGCAAAGGACAGTCTTGGATGACCTGGGACAGCTGAAAAGCGGAGCTCCTCACCTCCTCCTCATTAATTTCTTTGTTCCAATTGCCTCCCTCCAGGTGGCCTGAAAAACAGGCCAGTGGCCTGAAAAACAAGCCAAGGCTAGGAAGACAAGATAGATGGCCTTGGCCACCCTCTCCCCTCCAGTAAGAACATTAAAGATTTACTCTCATAGCAACTTTCAAGTATATAATACAGTATCGTTAACTATGACCACCACACCATACATAAGATCCCAGAACTCATTTATCCTATAACTGATAGTTTGTACTCTTTGCCCAGCATCTATCCATTTCCCTCGCCTCCCCAGTCCATAGCTACCACCAATCTACTCTTTGTGTGTTTGATGTTTTTAGATTCCAGATATAGTGAGATCATATTACATTTATCTTTCTCTGTCTGACATTTCATTTAGCATAATGCCCTTGAGGTCTATCCATGTTGTAAGAACAGGATTTTCACTTTTTTATGGTTGAATTATCTGGAAAAAAAAAGGGGGGGGGGGTGGTTCTATGGAAAGAAACTTCACAGTGTGATCTGATCACAAATGCCTAATTGGGCAGGTCGTGGTGTGCAGTCACTGCACAGGTATATAACTTTTTAGTAAAAGGTTTATCTTTGCCTTAAACAAGTCCTGTCTATTGTTTCTGTGCATTTAGGTTAAGGCACCTTTGAAATAAGTTGTAACCACCCTCAAGAGAGTACATAATCTTATTAACTATTCTGTAATCCAATCCCTACCTTGCTTTTTCTCACCTCCATGTTGCATAAAAGGAGCTGCAAAACTGTTATTCCTGGGAGCATTTGAGATCTTACTCCCCAGCATATATCATCAGTTTGATTCAAATAAACTCATAAAAATTCTTTACAGGTTTTGATGTTTCTTACATTGAAAAACAAAAACAAAAACAAAACTATACATATATATATATATATATATATATATATATATATATATATATATATGCTTTCTTAATTTATTTCTTTATCCATTTAATATGGGAAAGAGACATGAAAACTACACAGATTGACTAAATATTAAACCAAGTGGAATTCAGAGCCTGCTATGTTATAAGACTTGTGTCAAGCCTGAGTGGCTGGATTGTGCCAACTATGCCAATTGTCAGGGCTGAGCAGATCATATCGGCTCTGCCAAGTGTCAGCAGTATTGCTGACCGAGAAGGGAAGGTTCGATGGTGAATGGCCAGTTGGAAGAATGCACAAGAGGCAGACATGAGGATGAAACAGCAGGCACCAACTTTATTGTGCAGAGCTCACTTCTGTTTCTGGAAGTGCAGTTCTGTTGGGGAGAGTGCAATCTATTGCACGGGGTGTGCGGTATTGCACGCACTTCTGCTCACCTTTCTATGCTGCCCTTCTGCTATCTAGGGGACCGCTTGGCTCCTCACACAGCAGAGTACAAAAGTGGTGTTCAGGCACACATGCATGATACAATAAGCTGAAGTATGTTACATATTTTCTAAATCTGGGGTCCTATTCCTAGCCGCGGACCTGGATCACAGCCAGACCTTGGGCCAACCAAGCCTGGAGCCCACAACTAGGAACCTGGTTGATCAGCCATACAGCCAGACCATGAGGAACCTACAGAATGAAGATTCCTGTAGAGACTACTAGCAACTATTTATCCATACCTTTAAAATTTACCCGTACTGTAAAAGCAAAACAAGAAAACAAAGACTTTAAGCTGTACCTTATACGAGTTAAAGATAACCCCATTAATTCCATTCTTTATTCCCTATAATCAGTAACTTTTCATAGAAACTAAAAATAACATATGTAAACCCAGCTATTTACATGCTTGGGGTCTCATTCTCTGACTCTGAGAGCAAAGAAGGGCCTAATTGGAAACCGCATAGTAGAGACATTCCCAGCTTCACTTTTCCTTGCCCTATAGCTTAACAATAGAGTTTCCCCAGTGGTTTGACTCAGAACATCCCCTGCCATAGAAAGTTGCCCTGAAACTTATAATTAATGCCCTTATGCTTTCTGATCACAATCCTTCTGGTCCAGCATTCTTTTTAGGCTACTCCCATCTTTGTTCCTGGGTTGCTAAAGCCTCCGGAGGACCACATTGCCAGAGGAATGGCTCTGTGAAGCACAACACTCCCCCCAACCCCCAGAACCATTGCATAGCCTCTGGAATAATGCCCATATTTTCTCTGAAATACTCTAAGCCAGACTGAGAAGGCAAGGCAATTTTTAAAGGTGTTAACTTGCTGCTTTCTCAGATCACTGGTGCTCTGACAATAAACGCTTATTCTAAAAATCCCATGTTAGGTCCAGGAAGGCCCTATCCCTACCTCCCATAGTGTGGGAACCAGACCATGCAACATCCAGGTTGGCAATGCTACATGCTCAGCTCCCATTTCATTGGACTTTCCTCCTTTCCCTGCCAATTTACCTGCCCAAAATATTCCCACCGAAAAAGCCCTCCTCAAGCCCCATATAAGTTTCAGGTCCTTTTGCATTCAGAGCTGACGCCATCTTCGGCTCAGCTCGGTTGTCACTCCACTACAATAAACCTTGCTTAACCCCTTTGGCCTTGTGCGTTCCTTTGGAGAACCTAACATCCCAACTCCTGTGTAGGTGTATTGACTGAGCGGCACAGGCAGAGTGAGCCCCAGACTCAATTGCCCTCTGGTTACAAGAGGAGACCATGTCTCTGTCTGTGGAGCATTATTAATTCTCTAATAAACTTTCCTTTGTCTTTAACTCTGGTTTGCTCTTGAATTCTTTCCTGCATGAAGTCAAGAACCCTCTCTCAGTGCAGGGCCTGAGTCCCCACTCAGGGAGGGTTCACCCCATCTGGCATCACATTCGCCTATCAATGGACACTTAGGTTGTTGCCATGTCTTGGCTACAATAGTCCCCCTTATCTGTGGTTTTGCTTTCTGTGGTTTTAGTTACCCAAGGTCCAAAATTATTAAATGGAAAATTCTTGAAATAAACAATTTAGAAGTTTTAAATTGTACCCTATTCTGAGTAGTGTGATAAAATCTCTTGCTGTCTCACCCCATCCCTCCCTTGACATGAATTATCCTTTCGCCTGTCATATCCACTCTGTATATGTTACCTGTCTATTAGTCATTTACTAGCCATCTTGGTTATCAGACTGACTGTCAGGTATTACAGTGCTTGTGTTCAAGTAACCCTTAGTTTACTAATGGCCCCAAAGTGCAAAAATGGTGATGTTGGCAATTCAGATAGGCCAAAGAGAAGTCATAAAGTGCTTCCTTTATGTGAAAAGGTGAAAGAGCTCAACTTAATAAGGAAAGAAAAAAATCATATGCTGAGGTTGTTAAGATCTATGGTAAGAATGAATCTTCTATCCTTGAAATCATGATGAAGGGAAAACAAGTTTGTGCTAGTTTTTATCCTCCTTCTGACTTATCATTAGAAGGGCAATAGTAGCTTAAGGCTATATCACAATGCCTACCTTTCTCTTCATCTCATCACATAGGCATTTTATCATTACAAGAAGATATAGTACAATAAGATATTTTGAGAGAGAGAGAGACCACATTCACATAACTTTCATTATAGTATATTTTTGTAATTATTATATTTTATTATTAGTTATTGTTCTTAAAATCTTAGTGTGCTAAATTTATAAATTAAACTTTATCATAAGTATGTATATAGAGAAAAAACATGGTATATATAGGGTTAGGTACTATCTGCAGTTTCAGACATCCTCTAAGTTTCTTAGAACAGAACCCTGGATACAAGGCGTGGAGGGACTACTGTATTGTAAATAATGTTGCAGTAAACATGGGAATGCACGTATCTCTTTGAGATTGATTTCATCTCCTTCAGATATATACCCAGAAGTGGAATTGCTGGATCATATGGCAGTCCTATTTTTAATTTTTTGAGGGTCTTCCATACTTTTTTCTACATGGCTATGTCAATTTACATTTCCATCAGCAATGCACCAGAGTTCTTTTTCTTCCACATCCTTGCCAGCATTTATCATCTCTTGTCTTTTTGATGGTAGTCATTTTAACTGGTGTGAGGTGATATCTTATTGTGGTTTTGATTGACGATTCCCTGATCATTAGTGATGTTGAGCATATTTTTATGTACCCATTGGCCATTTGTATGTCTTCTTTGCAAAAATGTCTACTCGGTCTATTGAATAGATATTTTAATAAGATTATTTGTGGGGTTTATTTATTTATTTATTTGCTGTTGAGTCATATAAATTTCTTATATATTTTAGATATAACCCCTTATTAGATATATGGGTTGCAAACATTTTTCTCCTATTCCATAAGTAGTCTTTTCATTTTGTTGATTGTTTCTTTTGCTGTGCAAATGCCTTTTAGTTTGATGTACTCCCACTTGTTGATTTTTCCTTTTGTTGCCTTTGCTTTTGATGTCACATCCAAAAAAAAAAAAATCATTGACAAGAACAAGATCGAAGAGCTTGTCTCCTGTTTTCTTCTAGGAGTTTTATGTTTTCAGGTCTTACATTTAAGTTCTTAATCAATTTCAAATTTATTTTTGTGAGTGGTGTAAAATAGCTTCCAATATCATTCTACTGCTGTGGATATTTTGTTTTCCCTGTTTTCCCAACAGCATTTATTGAAGAGACTGTCCTCTTCCCATTGATTATTTTTGACTCCTTTGTCAAATAGTTGACTATACATATGTATATACATTTCTGGGCTCTCAGTTCTGTACTATTGGTCTATGTGTCTGTTTTGATGCCAGTACCAAACTGTTTTGATTAGTATAGTTTTGTAATATAGTTTGAAATCAAGTGTGATGCCTCCAGCTTTGTTCTTTCTCAAGTTGCTTTGGCTATTTGGAATCTTTTCTGGTTGCATACAAATTTTAGGATTTTTTGGAGGGTGATAATATGGATATTTTAAACATTTTAACTTTTTTGATCCACGAAAATGAGATATCTTTCCATTTATTTATGTCCTCAATTTCTTTCATCAGTGTCTTGTAGCTTTTGGTGTACAGATCTTTCACTTTCTTGGGTAAATTTATTCTTAACTATTTTATTGTTTTTGATACTATTATAAATAAAATTGTTTTATTTATTTTTTCAGACAGTTCATTGTTAGTGTATAGAAATGCAACTGATTTTTGTATGTTGTTTTGTATTTTGAAACTTTATCAAATTTATTTATTCATTCTAACAGTTTTTTTATGGTATCTTTAAGATTTTCTATATACAAGATTACATCATCAGCAAACACAGACAATTTTACTCCTTTCTTTCCAATTTTATTTCTTTTTCTAGCTAAAGTGCTCTGACTACAACTTCCAGTGCTATGTTGAATAGAGTGGGCATCATCTTTAGAGGAAAGCTTTCAACCTTTCACCATTGAATATAATGTTAGCTGTGGGTTTGTCATATATGGCCATTATTACATTGTGGTATGTTTCTTCTATACCTAACTTGTTGAGAGTTTTTATCATAAAAGAACATTGACTTTTGTCAAATCTTTTTCTTCATATGTTGAGATGATCATATTGTTTTTGTCTTTTATTCTATTAATGTGATGTATCACATTTATTGTATATGTTGATCTCTCCTTGCATTCCAAGGACAAATCCCACTTAATCATGATGAATGATCCTTTTAATATGCTATTGAATTTGGTCTGCTAGTATGTTGTTGACAATTTTTGCATCTATATTTTTCAAGGATATTGCATTGTAGTTCTCTTCTAGTATTCTTATCTGGTTTTTGTATAAAGGTAATGCTGGCATCATGAGTTTAGGGGTGTTCCCTCCTCTTCAATTTTTTTTGAAGAGTTTGAAAAGAATTGGCATTTTCTGTCTGGATGGTCTATCCATTGTTGAAAGTTGGGTATTGAAGTTCCCTACTATTATTGTATTTTTGACCACTACTCTGTTAGATATTTTAGTATTTGCTTAATGTAGTTAGGTGCTCTGATGTTGAGTACATATATATTTATGATTCTTATACCCTCTTAATGAATTAATCTCTTTATCATTACAAATGGCCTTCTTTATGTCTTATTGCCATATTTTGTCTATATTTTGTCTAAATATAGGTATCCCTGCTGTGTTTTAGTTTCTATTTGGGTGAAATATCTATTTCCATTCTTTGACTTTGAGCCTCTGTGTGTCCTTGAAACTACAATCTCTTGTAGGCAGCATATAATTGGGTCTTGTTTATTTATCCATTCAACCATTCTATGCCTTTTGATTGGAAAATTTAGTCCATTTACATTTAAAGTAATTATAGATAGGTTAGTACTTACTATTGCCATGTTGTCGTTTTCTGGCTATTTGGTAGTGTTTTTTTATTCCTTTCTTCCTCTCTTGCTGCCTTCCTTTGTGAATTGATTATTTTCTATAGTGGTATATTTTCATTCCCTACTCTTTATCTGTATATATCTAATATTGGTTTTTGTTTTATGGTTACCTTGAGGCTTACTTGAAACACCTGATACATATAACAGTCTACTTTAAGCTAACCAAAGCTCTACCCTTCCCCCTTTTATGTTTTTGATGCCACAATTTATGTCTTTTTATACTGTGTATCCATTAACAAATAAATGTAGCTATAGCTATATTTAATACTTTTGTCCTTTAACCTTTATACTAGAGTTAACACATCATCATATTACAGTATAGAGAATTTGGAATCTGACTATATACTTGCCTTCACCAGTATGTGGTATGTTTTCATATGTTTTCATTTTACTAATATGTAGCCTTTCATTTCAGCTTGAAGAACACTTTTCATCATTTCTTGTAAGTCAGATCTAGTAGAGATGAACTTCCACTTTTTTTTTTTTGAAAAGGCTTTATCTCTCCTTCATTTCTGAAGGACAACTTCATTGAATAAAGTTTTCTCAGTTGACAATTTTTTTTCTTTCAGTATTTTGAATATATCATCCCACTCTCTCCAGGCACACAAGATTTCTGCTAAGAAATCTGCTGATGTCCTTATTGGGGTATGGGAACACTTACATGAGAGAGACATTTCAATTCTGCTTTAATAATTCTTTGTCTTTGATCTTAGACAATTTTAGTATAATGTGCCTTGGAGAATATCATCTTGGATTTAAATTTTGGGGTAAACTGTTAGCTTAGTGAACTTGAATATCCAAATCTCTCCCCAGGATTGGGGAGTTCTCAGTCATTATTTCTTTAAATAAGTTTTCTGCCCCTTCCTCTCACTCCTCTCTTTTTGGAAATCTAATGATTAATAGATTTTTTTCTCTTAATGGTATCTTTTAAGTCCTATAGGCTTTATTCATTCCTTTTCATTCTTTTTTCTTTTTGCTTTTCTTACTGGATAATTTCAAATGATCTGTCTTTGGGCTCACTGATTCTGTTTTCTGCTTTGTTCAGTCTGTTGCTGAAGCTCTCTATTGAATTCTTCGGTCATTACATTCTTCAGCTCTAAATTTTCTATTTGGTTCTTTTTTATGTTTTCTCTTTGTTGAACTTCTCATTTTGTTCTTGTAATATTCTCTTGATTTTGTTAAATCATTTATCTGTATTCTCTTATAGCTCTTTGAACATATTTAGAACAATTAGTTTGAATTCTTTGTTGGACAATTCCTATATCTCTATTTCTTTGAGGTCAGCAATTGGAAGTGTACTGTATTCTTTTGGTGTTGTCATGTTTTCATGAATTTTCATAATCTCTGTAGCCTTGCATAGGTGTCTGCTCATTTGAAGAACTACTCACCTCTTCCAGACTTTATGAACCGACTTCAGTAAGAGAAGACATTCCCTGAGGGTGGGGACATCTGGAGCATGCTGTGACCCCAGGTCTAGAGATGTAGATTGCCGAGTGTGTGTTGTGGGGGTGTTGATTCTGGGTTCAGACAACATGATAACTCATCAGCTTAGAATGTTGGGGTCCCCAGTATCAACAACTGTGTGGTCCTTTACAAGTGCTGTGGGAGGTTTGCAGAGGCTAAAAGAGCTATTGGAGTCCTCAAAGACACCTCCAAGTTCAACACTCAGAGATCAGGTAGGCAGCAGTCTTGGCCAGAATTGTCATGCTCACACATTCAGCTGCAAGGGCCAGCTACAGGTGCCTGTGTAGTCGCAGAGGCTGTTTGCAAACACACATATATTAGTGGGGTCCAGGGCAAGCTGTCAGAGCTGGGGTCAACTAAGAGAATGCTGGCAATTGCAGGGGCCTCGGCTGTTGGCATTTATTACTGCTAACAGTAATACATGTATTACTGCCAATCAGGCTGCTGGTTCTTGACATAGGTGCATGGCAGTGGAGGCTAGTGTGGGAAGTCAGACCAAGGGCATGCAGGGACATAGCTGGAGGGGATAGCTGTCAATCAAACCAGAGGTGCAGTTCAGTGACAGGAGACAGGGCTGAATATAGGCCCACAAGCAGTTCTGGGGGCCTTGGCTATTTGTGTGCACTTGCATGACTACAGAATCTTATCACAGTGTACACATAGCAGTGGAAGCTGGTGATAGGCATCAGACCAGCAGCATGGAAGTTCACAGCTGGAGGGGTTATCCCTGAGCAGATGCACAACAATGGGGTTCAGCTATGGGAGTCTAGGTTGATGTTTGTACTCACGCAGCTACAGAGGCCTGGGATAGCTGCTGGTGCAGGTTGGCTCAGCATAGGGCTTAGGGAGGGACTCAGCAATCTGGGGAGAGCTAATGTGAATACTTGTGAGGTGAAAGATGATTAAATCTGCAGGGGGTACACAGCAACTATACTAGCTGTTGGTTCAGCCTTGAAAACTGCTGGGGTTGTTCTGCAGAGCAGGTCACTGGAAACTTGTCATTCTTGCATTGTGGCTGATACTGGCAACTTCTGCCTTTCTTCCTTTTTCCAAGCTGTTTTATATATCTCAGCTATATCAGTGTCTAGATGGGGTAAAACCAAAGCAGGTCCTTCGTAGGGTGCCCTGAAAGGCTATGGAAGCTTGTTGTTTACCCCATTCTTCTTTTCCCAGCTAGGTGAAGTCTTTCTAGATGGGGAGTTTCCTCTCAGCACTGAACAATGCCGGCTTGGGTGATGGGATGATGTAGGCAAAATGAAGCTGTTCTTTCTTTCCTTTTGGTGTGGTTATTCCTAAGTTTTTTGTTCCACTGTATTGTTGAAGTTTCTTAAGTGGACTCCAGAGCTATCTGTGAACTGTTTTTGTTCATTGTAGCCGTCTAATTAGTGACTTTTGTGGAGGGAGACAAAGGATGGTGTCTCCTAATCTGCCATCTTGGTGACATCACCTCAAATGTAGGTGAGCATATGACCCTTATTTACAGATTTCTTTTGCATGTATTACCTCATTTAAGTCTCATCTGTAGAAAATTCTGTCTGTCTGTTTACAAACAAGGAAACAAAGTGGGCTTTAGAATCACCTGGAGGGCTTTTTAAAATACAAATTTGCATATAAGATACCAATAAAACACTTGTCATTAATGAAAAAAATAATAATAAAATAAAATAAAATACAGATCTGCTGGGCCTTAGTAGAGACTTTCAGTTTAAATAGGTCCAGGGTGGATCATGGTAATTTACATTTTAAACAAATTTCCAAGTGCTACTGAAGCTGCTGAAGGGCCCACACATTGAGAACCACTGGTTTAGAGACACCACAAACTGTTTCAACTCATCCAGCTAACAAATGAAAGAACTGAGATTCAATCCCAGGCTTTCCAGTCCATGTTAAGTGCTCTCTCTTCTACACGGTAAAAATTAAATAGTAATCTTCAGAAACAATGAGCAAATTTGTTAAAGAACATTGGTATTTCAATAAGGTTGGGCAAGCCAACAGACAGAAGGAAAATATACATATGAGAGCCAATTGAAATTTTCAAATAACTTATCACCAAATATACTGACAGCTTCATGTGGGGGGAAATTTAGACATAAAAAGGAGAATGCATGGTGTTCCAAAGGTATTTTATCTCCTAGAATTATTATTATTATCTCAGGTTATCCATCAATTGGACTGAATGGATAGTTTAAAGTTTTAGCAGGCTCAGTGGTCTGAAACCAAAATGCCTCCAATATGTAAAAGATGGAATCTTGAGAGAGATGGTCTTGTGTTCATTTCAAAGAGGCTATGATCTCCAAGCATAGAATTTGTAAAAACTAACCATAAGGGAAGAAATGAAGCATACGCACAAGAGGACAGACAAAAAGCCACATAGCATTGGGTGCATAGATCTAGAAGTGGGTCAGCCAAGATTAACGGGATGAGACACTTTATCAGAGATATCTGAGGGCTAGAGGCAGTTCAGTGACTAGACACCCCACCCTGTCCCACAAAAGTTACATAAGTTCTCTCTGCATCAGGATTCCAAGTTGGGGATGAAGAAAAGAATGAGAGAATCATTGAGATGACAGTTTGCATTTGAACTGCAATTGCCAGAAAAACTTTTTCATCCAGATGATTGTGTTACCTCAAAATGCAAGATTGTTTCTTGATATTGAGTGGAAGTGGGTTCAGTTTGAGTTCAGTTTAACAAAAATGAAATAGTCATATTTCTTCACCTTTCAAATGTAACTGCATTATTTTAGTCCTCTACAGAAGTAAAAAGCAAATGTGATATGACAGAATAGAATTAGTCAACTCTAAAGGTACATGTAAAAGAATGAAATGCACACATCACAGCTAAAATACCCAGGATAAATTGATAAATCTGGAAAACAGGGCAATGAGACTTCCTTAAAATTGGCTTATTCTGCAAGCAAACACAGAAAATAATTTAAATGTAAGTGGTTCATTTGGGAGGTGATTCTCAGAAACACTTGTAGAAGGAGATTAGGGACATGAGATAAGAAAGGGAAGGAAATCAATAAAGAGTGTCAATTAAGCAAGTTTCCACTGTGGGCAACTGGAGCTTAATCCCTCTGTTAAGCTCTCAGAGCCAGAGTTACCCCACCCAAGGAGAAAGGGAGCTGGGATATTTACCCACAAGCTCCCATCAGTCTTTGGCCTGGGGCTGCTTCTAAGGCATTAATTTCCTGGCACTTTCAGCCTTTCCCTCACAGGCAAAGCAGGCTGTGATGATCACGGAAAGCCCTCAGACAAAGAGTTGCAGGAGCTTGTAGTTGGAAGTTGAGCTAGTATGTAAGCAATGGAAACCATCAGGATATGGTCAGATATTCATAGTGTCTGATACAGATTTAAGATAAACAAAGAATCACACATGACCAGCAGTGTGGAAAACACAGTGGAGGACACATGCACTAGAAGCATGAGAGAATGAGAGATGTCCCCAGAACTCTCCCTTTGAAATGAAAATAAGCCAAACATCTAACTCAGCAAATAACACCCAACCAGCACGCATGCACATCTGAGCGAGCGATCTGCGAATAAGAGCTACCACAGGTCAGAAACGCAGGAGTCAGGCAATAGACTGAGAGAAACAAAGGTTCTGCCTCTCCCAGTAGGAGCTTGTTACAGGAGGAGAGGTGGGGAAAAGGTGTGGTTGGTTCCCTGAACAGTCTTTCCTGAGAGAGCTGTTAGCACTATGCAGCTGCAGTGCCCAAGGATCCAGGCAGAAAGCAAAACAAAATGAGGATGGGAGAGAAGCAACAGCTGATTATTCCAGTCGCAGTTGTAAAACACAAGGCTGAACCACAATCCTCATCCTCCAACCCAGAGGGCACCCCCCACACCACCCCATATCCTCCAAGACTGACACCACAAATGCTACCTAAACTATCACTAACACAGACAGGGACTGAGACTGAGGACAGCAATCTCGATTGAATTTTTATAAGAAAAAAAAAGGCATTATTAAGGCTTTATATAAAGCAGGAATCCAAGAGGCTTAGACACCAACTACTAGAAATCAAAAAATAAATGCCTTCTTAGCAACAAACTAAAAAGAGACCTTTATATAATAAATTTTCTTTGTGTGTGGGGGGGCAGGGGGAAGCAGAATACACTTCCATAACCCCCAGGCAAAGAAATAGTCCATTAAAACAGTGAACAAACAAGGTGTCAAGGAAGCTGAGAAAAAAAAAGAGAAAAATCTCCAGAAAATAAGCTTAAAACATAGAAAATATGTGACTTAAATGACAGAGGATTTAGGATGGTACTTCTGAAAAAACTCAATGAGATCCAAAATAATTTATATCAACAATTCCAGAAATTGAAACAACAATGAGATCAGCAGAATGAGTTTTTTAGCAAGGATATTAAAACTCTTAAAAAGAACCAAATAGAACTTCTTGAAATGAAGTACACACCAAAAGAGATGAAAAATGAAATAGGAAGCTTGAGAAATAGAATCGACCAAATGGAGGAAAGGATCAGTGATATCAAAGACAGAAATCTATAAATAAATCAGAAGGAAGAAGAGACAAACCAAAGAATGAAAAATAATGAAACAGAACTACAAGAACTAGCTGATGGCCTTATGAGAGGAAACATAAGAATAATGGGTGTTCTAAAAAGGTAGGAAAAGGAGCAGGGATTAGAAAGCATTTTCAGACAAATAGTTAACAAGAATTTCCTAACTCTAAGGAAGGACTGGAGCTTGGAATTCAAAAAGTCAACAGAACACCCAATTATCTCAACCCAAAAAGGTCTTCTCCAAGACACGTTATATTTAAATTATAAAAAATTAATGACAAAGAAAGAACTCTCAGAGCAGCCAGGGAAAAGAAGATAGTAACCTATAAAGGAAAATCCATTAGGTTATCTTCAGACTTCGTGGCACAAACCTTACAAGCCAGAAAGGAGTGGAATCAAATATTCAAACAATTAAATGAAAAGAGCTAACAGCAAATAATAATGTATCCAGCAAAGCTCTCCCTTAAAAATGAAAGAGAAATAAAGAACTTTCCAGGCATACAAACTGAGGGAATTCTCCACTATGAGGCCTGCATTACAGGAAATACTGAAAGGGATCGGCTCACCTGAAACAAAATGACAAAAAAAACCATAACTGTGAGTAAAGCGACTAGCAGGCAGATATAAGCAGAGGAGTGCAACCCTTATTAAAAACGGAGCATTATAAGCTTAAACAATAAGAAGAGAATTGCTATAGCAAGATAGTAATGAATGTTCAGCATACATAGGGACAAATTGAGACAAAAATGATTAAAAAGGAGAGGATTCAAAATTAAATTCGCAGAGGGGAATGGAGATAAGGCACACATAGAAGAAAACAGACTACTATATATTTATAACTATCCTCTACATATTCGTAATGGTAACCACATGTGAAAGGTTCAGAACTGAAGCATATAACATAAAATAAGAAGGACCAGAGGGAAAATCCACAAACCCAATCAAAATAAAAAACAAACAAAACAAAACAAACAGAAACACAAGGACAAGGAAGCAATGGAAACACCAGGCTACCACAAAACAAAAGAGAAAATGGCTATAGAAAAACCTCATATTTCAATAATCACCCTAAATAGAAATGGACTGAACTCACAAATAAAAAGGCACAGAGTTGCAGATTGGATCAAAAAACAAAACCCAACCTTATGCTGCCTCCAAAAGACACATCTCAGTTCTAAGGACAAATTTAGACTCAAAGTAAAAGGATGGAAAATGCTATTTCAAGCAAATGGCATTCAGAGAAAAGCGGGAGTAGTGGTACTAATATCAGATCAAATAGACTTCAAAATGAAAAAGGTAAAGAAAGATACTGAGAGACACTTTATAATGATAAAGGGAATCATGCACCAAGAAGACATAACATTCATTAATATCTATGCTCCCAATCAGGAAGCCCCAAAATACATAAAGCAGTTAGAAACAGAACTAAACGGAGAAACAGACCAAAACACTATCATAGTAAGGGACCTAAATATCCCACTGTCAGATATGGACAGATCATCCAAACAGAAAATCAATAATGAAACAACATCCTTAAACAATACATTAGATCAACTGGACATAATTGACATATACAGAGCCTTCACCCCAAAACAGCTGCTTGTACATTTTTCTCTAGTACACACGGAACATTCTCAAGGATTGACCACATACTGGGACACAGAGATAGCCTCAACAAATATAAAAGGGTTGAAATCATACCAACCGTATTCTCTGATCATAATGCTTTCAAACTAGAGATCAACTGCACAAAGAAAGAGGAAAGAACCACAAATACATGGGGATTAAACAACATGCTACTGAAGAATGACTGGGTCAGAGAAGAAATAAAAAGAGAGATCAAGAGATATATAGAAATGAATGATAATGATAGCACAACATATCAAAACTTTTGGGACACTGAAAAAGCAGTCATAAGAGGAAAGTTCATATCATTACAGGCCCTCCTCCAAAAACAAGAATGAGCCCAAATAAACACCCTAATGCTTCATCTTAAAAAACTAGAAAAAGAAAAACAAATGAAGCCTAAAGTCAGCAGGAAGAAAGAAATAATCAAAATTAGAGCAGAAACAAATGAAATTGAAAACAAAAAACAATAGAAAAAATAAATGCAACAAACAGCTGGTTCTTTCAGAAAGTTAATAAAATCAACAAACCCTTGGCTAGACTCACTAACGAAAAAAGAGAAGGAATACAAATAAACAAAATCAAAGGTGAAAGAGGGGAAATTATGACTGACATCGCAGAAATACAAAGGATCATGCAAGAATACTATGAAAAAGCATATAACACCAAATTTAATAACCTGGAAGAAATGGACCAGTACTTAGAAAAATACAACTTTCCTAGACTGAATCAAGAAGATCTGGAAAATCTAAACAGACTGATCAGCAGTATAGAAATTGAAACAATCATCAAAAACCTACCAAAAAGTAAAAGTCCAGGACCAGATGGCTTCACTAGTGAATTCTACCAAACATTCAAAGAAGATTTAACACCTATTCCCCTCAAACTCTTCCAAAAAAT
>CM053502.1:82556427-82601427 GCA_028627145.1 Eidolon dupreanum
TAGAAAAATACAACTTTCCTAGACTGAATCAAGAAGATCTGGAAAATCTAAACAGACTGATCAGCAGTATAGAAATTGAAACAATCATCAAAAACCTACCAAAAAGTAAAAGTCCAGGACCAGATGGCTTCACTAGTGAATTCTACCAAACATTCAAAGAAGATTTAACACCTATTCCCCTCAAACTCTTCCAAAAAATCAAAGAGGAGGCAATACTTCCCAACTCATTTTATGAGGCCAATATTACTCTGACCAAAACCTGGTAAAGATAGCACACAAAAAAAGAAAACTACAGACCAATATCTGTCATGAACACAGATGCAAAATTCCTAAATAAGACACTAGTGACCTGAATACAGCAACATATTAAAACAATTATACACCATGATCTAGTGGGCTTCATCCCAGGGGCACAGGGATGGTTCAACATACACAAGTCGATAAATTTGATACAGCACATAAACAATTTAAAAAATAAGAATCATATGATCATATCAATAGATGCAGAAAAAGCCTTTGACAAGATACAGCATCCATTTATGATCAAAACACTTAACAAAATTGGTATAGAAGGAAAGTACCTTAGTATAATAAAGGCCATATAGGACAAACCCTCAGCCAACATTATACTTAATGGGAAAAACTAAAAACCTCCCCTCTAAGATCAGGAACAAGGCAAGGCTGTCGACTATTGTCACTGTTATTCAATATAACATTGGAGGTCCTAGCGAGTGCAATCAAGCAAGAGAAAGATGTAAAAGGCATCCAAATAGAAAACAAAGAAGTCAAACTGTCACTATTTGTGGATGACATGATTCTCTATATAAAGAACCCTAAAGACCCCTCAAGGACACTACTAGAAACAATAAGCAAATACAGTAAAGTCTCTGGATACAAAATCAACATTCAAAAATCCATAGCATGTCTAGTCTCTAATAATGAAGTGTCTGAAAAAGAAGTGAAAAAAAGAATTCTTTTTGCAATTGCAACAAAAAGAATAAAATACCTAGGAATAAACCTAATGAAACAAGTGAAAGACCTATATAATAAATTCTGTAAGACCCTAATAAAAGAAATAGAAGAAGATACAAAGAAATGGAAAGACGTTCCATGTTTTTGGATTGGAAGAATCAACATAGTTAAAATGATCACATTACCTAAAGCATTATACAGATTTAATGTAATCCTCATCAAAATCTCATTGGCGTTTTTTAAAGAAATGGAACAAAACATCATCAGATTTGTATGGAAGCACAAAAGACCCCAAATTGCCAAAGCCATCTTGAGGAAAATGAACAAGGCTGGAGGCAACACTCTGCCTGACTTTAAATTATACTACAAAGTGACAGTAATCAAAACGGCATGTTATTGACAGCAAAACAGACACACAGACCAGTAGAACAGAATTGAGAGTTCAAAAGTAAACCCATATTTATATTGGCAAATAATTTTTGACAAAAAAGCCAAAAACATACAATGGAGAAAGAAAAGACTCTTCAATAAATGGTGCTGGGAAAACTGGAAGGCCACCTACAAAAGAATGAAACTAGACTGTTGTCTATCACCACACACCAAAAGTAACTCAAAATGGATTAAGGACCTAAATATAAGACCTGAAACAATGAAATGCATAAACAAAAACATAGGAACTAAACTCAAGGACCTTGGACTTAAAGAGGATTTTATGAATTTGACCTCAAAAGCAAGGCAAATAAAAGCTAAGATAAATGAATGGGACTACATCAAACTAAAAAGCTTCTGCTCAGCAAAAGAAATCGGCAATAAGGTAAAGAGACAAATGGGAAAATATATTTGCAAGCAACACCTCCGATAAGGGCCTAATATCCAAAATATACAAAGAACTCATATGACTCAATAATAACAAAAAAAACACAAATGATTCAATCAAAAAATGGGCAGAGGACTTGAACAGACACTTCTCCCTAGAGGACATGTAAATGGCCAACAAATATATGAAAAGATGTTCAATATTGCTATCTATTAGGGAAATACAAATCAAAACCACAATGAGATACCATTTCACACCTATTAGAATAGCTATAATCAACAGGACAAGTAATAGCAAATGGTGGAGAGGATGCAGAGAATAAAGAACCCTTATACACTGCTAGTAGGACTGAAAATTGGTACAGCCACTATGGAAAATAGTATGGAGGTTTCTCAAGAAACTGAGAATTGATCTATCATATGCTCCAGCAATCTCTCTACTGGGTATTTTCCCCAAATATTTGAAAACCCCTATCCAAAAAGATATTTGCACACCAATGTTCATAGCAGCATTATTCACGGTGGACAGGATATAGAAGCAAATGAAGTTTCCTATGATAGATGATTGGCTAAAGAAGCTGTGGTACATATATACAATGGAATATAACTCAGCCTTAAGAAGAGATGAAATACTACTATTGCGACAACATGGATGGACCTCGAGATAATCACGCTAAGCAAAATAAGCCAGACAGAAAAAGTTGAAAATCACATATCACTTATATGAGAGATATAAACCTAAAAGTAACAAAAGAACAGGACAAACAGAGACTCATGAATATGGACTATAGACTAGTGGTTACCAGAGGGTAGGGGGTGGAGGATGAGAGGGGAGGTAGACGGGGTATAAGGGGTCAAATATAGGGGGGTAGGGAGAGGGTGAAGTGGGTAAAGGAGATCAAATATAGTAGCTGAAAGAAACTGGACTTTGGGTGGTAAACACATAATAGAATATACAGATGTCAAATGATAATGT
The DNA here is from genome assembly GCA_028627145.1 of Eidolon dupreanum. NCBI lineage: Eukaryota > Metazoa > Chordata > Mammalia > Chiroptera > Pteropodidae > Eidolon > Eidolon dupreanum. Next base: position 82,559,192 of record CM053502.1, read on the forward strand.
ACACCTGAAAATTATGTAATTGTATTAACCAATGTTACTCTAATAAACTTAATTTAAAAAAAAATATGTGGGAGGACCAAAAAAGGATGGCGTAGATGATAGAGGCTCTGTTCATCCCTTTGGCGACCAAATCAAAGTTGTGACAGAAACAAGGAGCAGCAGCAAGGAAAAACCGCCTGGGAGTTGGATGAACAAGTCATACAACTATGAAGAAATCCAAGAACGTACCCTGCAACAGCAGAAGGTAGGACGGGGCGAGGACGTGGTGCTGCCCAGTCCCCAGTGCTGAGTGAGACAGAGGCTGTGGCAGCAGCAGTAGCAGCAGCAGAAGCCTCTTAATAAAGAGGCCACATCCGCGGGTGGATTTCCGCAATGACGGACCTGCTTGCTCTGAGCACCAGTGCCTATTTGGCTGCACACAAGGGGCACCAGGAACTTATAGGGAAACATTGTTGGAGTGAGAGCCAAGATGAGACTCGATCAGTACAGAAGTGCTGGTAGTATCCATCGTTCCCTGTTGAGTCCTCTCCGCTATCAGTGTGCTGGACCCAGCACCGCCCTAGCTGTGAGGTCATCAAGCTGGATAACAAAGGTCACTCCATCCAGAGGATTCCCTGAAACCCCACCTACCCCAACTCAGGCCCCATCCAAGCCACATCCACATAGGTGTATCCTCCATGAATCAGGCGCTCCTTACTGAAACTCACACTGGTGGAGGCAAGCTGGCCTCAGTTCCTGGTGTGGCCTTTTGAAGCAACTATAAGCACAGCATCTGTGGATTGCTTGCGGAATCTTAGCAGGTGGTGCTGGAGGGGTAGAGGCTTGGGCTAAGTTTGGCCTGCAGGTAAACTCCTCTCAGGACTGTGCATCTGGACGCCTACTTCACAAATCCACACTAATAAGACTGGGAGCTTTGTTTAGTACATAGAAACAAACACAAAAAGGCAGCCAAAATGAGAAAATAAAGAAGCAAAAATCATATGAGAGGACATTCTGAACAGAAATCCAGAAATAATAGAGTCAAACAATCTAACAGATGCAGAGTGCAAAACACTGGTTATAAAGATGCTCAATGAACTTTTGGGATGTGTAGATAAATTCAGTGAGAACTTCAACAAAGAGATAAAAACATAAAAATGGAAATAGAAGTTGTAAAAGGAGGCCAGTCTGAAATAGAGAACACATTATCTGAGATGAGAAGTATATTAAATGGAATAAACAAAGGAATAAACAAAGTGAATAAAGAAGAGGAAACAAGGAGCAAACAGCAAAAATATCTCTGGGATCTAGATGAACAAGCCATATAACTAGAGAGAGAAATAAGAAATCACCCTGCAACAAGAGGAGTATCCTTGTCTGGAAAAAAAAGAGAAAGAAAGAAAGGAAGAAAGGAAGGAAGAAAGGAAGGAAGGAAGGAAGGAAGGAAGGAAGGAAGGAAGGAAGGAAGGAAGGAAGGAAGGAAGGAAGGAAGGAAGGAAGAAAGAAAGAAAGAAAGAAAGAAAGAAAGAAAGAAAGAAAGAAAGAAAGAAAGAAAGAAAGAAAGAAAAAGAAAACCACCAAGAGAAAAGCAATTAGTTACCCACAAGGGAGCTCCCATAAGACTGTCAGCTGATTTCTCAACAGCACTTTGCAAGCTAGAAGGGATTGGCAGGAAATATTCAAAGTGATGAAAAGAAAGGATCTACAACCAAGATTACTCTATCCAGCAAAGATTTCATTTAGAATCAAAAGACAGAAAAAGAGCTTCCCAGACAAGAAAAAACTAAAGGAGTTGATCATCATCAAGCCAATGGTACAGGAAATGTTAGAGGGATTTCTTTAAGAAGAAGGAAAAAGAAAAAAGAAAGATCAAAAATGCGAATAATAAAATGACAATAACTACATATCTAGCAACAATTACTTTAAATGTACATGGATTCAGTGCTCCAATCAAAAGATAGAGTGACTGAATGGATAAGAAAACAAGCTCCTTACATATGCTGCCTACAAGAGACACGCTTCAAATCAAAAGACACACACAGACTAAAAGAAAAAGGATGAAGAAAAATGTTTCATGAAAATGGGAAAAAAACAAAAACAAGCTAGGGTAGCAATACTTATACCAGACAAAATGACTTTAAAACAAAGGATTTTAAAAGAAGAGACAAAGAAGGACCTGGAAATTTCACATCTGGGTATTTCTCTGAAGAAATCCAAAATACTACTTTGAAGGGACATGTGAATCCATATGTCCATTGCAGCATTATTTACAATAACCAAAATATGATGGTCACCTGGGCATTCGTCAATAGATAAATGGATAAAGAAGAGGTGGTACATATATACAATGGAATATTACTCAGCCATAAAATAGAATAAAATCTTGCCCTCTGCAACAAAATGAATGGGCCTAGAGGTTATTGTGCTGAGTGGAGTAAGTCAGAGAGAGACAAATGTCATATGTGCAATCTAGAGAACGGGATAAATAAACAACAGAAACAAGGTCATAGATACACAGAACATTTTGATGGTTGTCAGATTGGGGGGTGGGGGAGATAAATGAAGGGGGAGAGGATTAAGAGGTACAAACTGGTAGTTACAAAATAATCATGGGGATGTAAATTATAGCATGGGGATATAGTCAGCAGTATTGTAATAACTATGTATGGTATCAGATGAGTACTAGTTTTATACTGGTAATCATAAGTTATGTAAATGTCTAATCAATGTATTGTACACCTGAAACTAATAAAATATTGTACGTCAACTATAATTAAAAAAAAACAACTTGTATTGTTTTTCCACATAGCTTGCAGGAATTCTTTTTTGGAATGTTGGCTATCATGGTTCTTAGTAGTTTTAATAAGCCTTGCTTAATGCCTGTTCTGCCTATATCCATAAATGATTAATGCCTGGCACAATCCCCATCTAATTTACTTCATCCAGAAAGACAATTCCTTGTGTGCTTTTCCTACATTATAGTTGGCACCTTGGAGCAGTTTGGCAATCACAGATTCAATATCTTCACCTATATATCCAGCCTGAGTCAAAGTTGTACAGTCACAGATAGCAAAAGAGACATCAAGGCATTTAGCTAGAGTTTGTGCCAGCAGAGTTTTACCTAACCTAGTTGGTGCAAGCAGCAAAATATTACTCTTTTCAAGTTTTATGTCATCATGGGAAGACTCTGACACTTCACCTCCTGAGGCACTTGTTGATTTACCTGCTGCTGCATTAACTATCCTAAACTATTACCATGTGGGCTAATTCCAGCAACCTGAAGTAATTTTGTAAATCTGTACTCATCTTCCCATCTTTTCTAGGTATTAATGATGTCTGCTTCCCAGCCTCTGCTTGCTGTCTCAGATTAGCTGGGATATTATTATATAGTCTCTTATGATTGTACACAGCAACTGAAAGCAACTTCTTAGCAAATAACTGGCCAATGACATACTTATTGAATTAGTCACATCTTCTTGGACACAATGCTATGTATATAAATAAATAAATAAGCAAACAAATAAATAAATAAACACACACACACACACACACGCGCGCGCGCCTTACTGTTAAATTGTATACCTGAAACTTACTGGATTTTGTTAACCAATGTCACCATAATAAAAATTAGTTCAAAAAGAAAGAAGAAAGAAAAAAATAAATCTTCTTGGGGGGAGGAAGTGGTTGCTGTTGGATGCCAATTTTACAGCTTCTGCTGCTGATTCAGTTTCTTTATGCTTTTCTTTGAGTCTGCTTCAGATAGCACAAAAAATGATGACATTTCTCACACTTTTCAAAATGGGTGGATGACACAAGGTCTCTACATGTGTACGCAAATCACCACATTCAGGATAGCACAGCTGGTTTCTACTTTTCCCAGAATTCCCAGAGGCCAGTTTCTAGCTGCTTCCCTCACTTGCTGATTTCTTATTTCCATCTCCAGAGCTATATTTACTTATCCCATCTTTTGAGGCAAAGTATGCTGGTATTTCTGTAAAGGTTCTAAAAGGGGCTCTTCATAGAATCTGAGTATCAAAAGTCTTAAGCCTTCCTAAAACAGGTATATGAATGTGGCAAGAAATACCTAACCAAGTGAGAACAAGGAAATGATGAGCCACATAATGACCACTCTGCATCTACAAGCCCTGCAGCCAGACATCTCTGTGGGGCTTTTCCTTCTGCTGCTGTTGGGGTCTCAATAGTCTAACTCCTACTCAAAGGGAGTGTTGAATTGGTTCACCTTCTGCCTACCCTAGGCCCAGTGCAGAGTTCGCCCACCTGGCAACCAGGCCTTGGTGCTCTTCGTGCCCCACTGCCATCTACCCAACACAGTAGAAACCTAACCCCTTTCCCTCCCTCCCCTCCTCCGTGTCCTCCACTCTTACCCTTGCCTACTCAGCCCTCAGTCATTATTTCTTCAAATAAGTTCTCAATTTCTTGCTTTCTTTTCTAGTACCCCTATGATACAAATGTTGTTAAATTTGATGTTGTCCTAGAGATCCCTTAAAGTATCCTTATTTTTTCTTTTTGCTATTCTGTTTGGTGTTTTCTGCTCCCTTATCTTCCAAATTGCTAATTTGATCTTCTGATTTATCTAATTTGCTTTGGATTCCTTCTAGTGTATGCTTTATTACAGTTATTATATTCTTTATCTCTGACTGTTTTTTTTTTTATGATTTCTACATCTTTTTTATGCTTACCATCTCTTTGTTGAAGTTCTAAGTTTCTTGAGCATCCTTACAATCAGTGTTTTGAACTTCGTATCTGGTGTATAGCTTGCCTCAATTTCATTAAGTTCTTTTTCTGGAGTTTTGTCTTGTTCTTTCATTTGAGATATGTTTCTCTGTTTCCTCATTTTGGCTGCCTCTCTGTGTCTATTTTTGTGTATTAGGTAGATCTGTTACATCTCCCAGTCTTGGCAGTGTGGCCTAATGTAGTAGGTGTCACGTGGGGCACAGTCTCCCTGATTACCTCAATCAGGTGTTCCAGGAATATCTCTTGTTCAGGTTGTATGTGTTCTGTTATAGTTAAGCCTTGGTTGCTGTTGGCCTGTCAGTGGATGGGATTGACCCTCAGGTTGACTGGATGTGAGGACTGGCCATGACCACAGCACATACACTGCTGTGTGGGGGCTTACCCCTAGAGTGGGATTTGCCCCAACAAGTTCTGTTGTCTGCTGAGACCAACCTTTGTGCTTTCCATTTTGGGGGCTAATTGAGTAGTGTCTTCTATGGTCTGATTCTGGTCACCAGGTGTATTGGTTCTGGGATCTCTTGGGAGGGGGTCCATTGCAGGCCAAGTTCAGCCACTGCCCATGACCAGCACAGGCCACCAGGTAGAAGCTACAAAGTGATCCACAGTTGGTCGCTGCTTGTGCCAGACCTGGAGGCATGTGGGAGAAGCCATGATGCAAACTGAGTCTGGTTGCTACCAGTACTAGGCCTGGGGCAGTTCAGCAAAAGGCACAGGGCACCCCAGGCCTGCTGCCACCTGCCCATAAGATTCAGCCATTGAAAGAGCTTCGGGCAGTGTGTGAGTTGGGTAAGGCGGGCTCTCAGGGAGTCACCAAGGTGGGGTAAGTAGTGTTTACTAGATTAATGCACATTCAGATTTGGTGCCAATGCTGAGCTTGGAGCCATTTAGCAAAAGGCACAGGGCACACACCCAGGTCAGCTGCCACTTGCCTGGAGCCTGCAGACCTCTCATTTGAGAGTTTGTTTTTTTTAAAAAGATTGCAATCCAGGCCAAGGCCAGCTGTCTGCCACTGACAGAGCCTCTGTTGATGCGTGAATTGGGTGAGACAGAGTCTCAGGGAGTCACCAGGCTGGAGTGAGAGGAGTTCACCAAGCTAATGCAGATTGAGATTTGGTTACATGGTGGGAAGGCTCAACAAGGACCAGTGGCTGTCCCTCCAGCCCTAGCCCTGAAGCCACACAACTCAATTTCTCTATGTATGTCTCTGGTGCCACTCTGAGCCTGTTCCTCTGCAAGAGCTCAGGGTGAATTCCTGTGAGCAAGTCATTCTGTGCATGGGTCCTTTAAGAGAAGGCCTGGGTTTTCAGAAACCTTCTGTCTCACCTGAGTGGACAGAATCTCTGATGATTTTCACACCCAAATTTTTGGGAGCTCCTCTTTCTAGCACTGGTGCTCCAGGCCAGGGAGCCTGGTGTGGGGCTGGGACCCCCTTGCTCCTCAAGAGATAGCTCTGCAGCTGAGTTATGCCTCCCAATTGTCAACCACCACTGTGGATGTGGGGCCAGCCTGTTTCACATCTCTGCCTCTATAACAGTCTCAAGGTGGCTGCTTCTTTATAACCTTAGTTATAGGACTTCTCTTCAGCTTGTCTTCAGATGGTTCTCCAGGTTGATTGTTCTGTAATTTAATTCTAATGTTGATGTGATCACAAGAGGAGGTGTACATAGTGTTTACCTACCCTACCATAGTGACTGGAACTTCATTCCTTCCCCACCTTTTAAATAAAGAATAGAATTTAGGAGGTTTTCAGTATGAATCTCTGGTAAATTATCTTAGTCTTAATTGTCTGAAAACGTGTATGTGCATGTTTGTGTGTATTATAACCAAATAATGTTTATCCAAGGAATGCTAGAAGGATTTGGCAAAAAAATCTATTGACAAAATACATCAAAATATTAAATACCTCCCATAAGTAAAATTCAACACCTTTCATGATAAATACTTCAGCAAAAAGAAAATTACCGCTACCTGCTAAACAGTTTCTACCAAAAACCTATCACAAACATCACACTTAATAGTGAAAGTTTAGAACTTAAATTCAGGAACAAGACAATAATGGCCACCATGATGATATTATTGAACTTTAAACCAGAAGTCAGGTGACATGAGAAAATGAAGCAAGAGCTTAAGGATTGAAATGTAAAAGATCAATTTGTTACTATTTGTAAATATAATACACAACTCGATAGAATCAAAGGACAAATAAATTATTAGAACTAAAGAGAATTGCTTGATAAAATTCTATAATAAAAATCAACAAAACTCCTAGAGAATAAACAAAGAGATTTTGATAGCAATAATCTATCAAAAGATGGGGGCAGGGGGAATGAAACAAAAGAAGACCTGAATTTAAAAAACATGTTAACGGACAGGTAAATTTAATTTAGTCACTCTAGTAATTCTCTATTCATTTATAAATCCTATTAATTACAATTAGAATTCAAGTAAGATTATTTTTGGATACATGTGTAAAAGTAGACAGATTCTAAACTTCATATAAAAGGGTCAAGGTCCTAAAATACAATTTTGAAAAAGGAATCGAGAAAGTGGAGAATTGTTCTACCAGCTAGCAGAACTTATTACAAAGCTCTAATAACTAGGACTGGGATATTGTCACAAAAACAAAAGGATGAATAGATGAATAGGAACTGAAGGGAGAGCCCAGAGTGGATCAGTTCTTACACTGACCTTTGTCTCATTGTTATGGAGGCAGCATCACAATCAGTGATGCGAGAGGATGAACTAGTCAAATTTTAGCCCCTGGTCTAACGGCTTTCCCTATACAGGAAGAGAGCTAGTATTTGATTCACATCTCACACTACATACAAAAAGAATTCTAGATGTTAAAAAACTTAAATTGGACAAAGTTAAAAAATTGCAGACTAGATAGATGGATAGATGGCTATTTATCCAGCCATCAAAGAAAGGGTTAAAATCCAGAATTTATGATAAACTCATATAAATTGATAAATCAAGTAATCTGTAAATTAAGCCATAAATTTAATGTGACCCCCCAAAAATACCTACAGGTACTTTCAAAAATTGTAAAGGCAGTTTTTATAGGTCATAGGGTAAAATAAATAAGAATAGAAAGGAAAAAGAGATATGATGAGGTACATGTAGGAGAAAGTAACCTCATTATATTATTAATATGTAAGGCCTCAACAGTGTGTCATGAGCACAAGATAGGTTACAGAGCAGCACAGAAAATCCAGTACCAGAGCCAAATACATATGGGAATTTAGCATTTGATAAAGATGCCATCTCAAATTGATGATGGAATAAATGATATTGGGACAAGACAGCCATTTAGAAAAAATAAATTCATTCCTTAGACCTTAAACTAAGATAAATGCCTAACATAGCACATACTTAAACTTAGAAAATAAAAATATTAAAAAAAAAAACCCACAGAGTTATTTTATAACTTCAGAGTGGGGAAGGTCTTTATAAATAGGACAAAACATGAAATATTGATAAATTTACCTACAGGAAAATGTTTTTGTATGGCAAAATTCACAAAAACAAATTTAAAAGACAAAAATTGAGGAAAATATTAGCAATTTATATCATAGATTAGTAAAAGGTTAAGGGCCAATTTCTTCAAGATACAAAAGAGCCGCTAGAAATTAATAAGATAAGCAATCTCATAGAAAAGTGAGCAAAGGACATGAATAGACAGTTCACAGAATAGGAAATACAATGACTTTTGAACACATGAAAAAATTTCAGCATCACTCATAATGAAAGAAATACATTTTAAAATGACACTGAAATGCAACTTCCTACCAGGTAAAAATCCACCAGTCTGATAATAACACAGTGATGGCCAGTGTCAGGAGAACCAGGTTTTCCACATTTCTGGGCCACTGTAAATGGGTACAGTGTCTACGATGGTTAATACTGCAATATGTTTCAAAATTGCAAGCGCTCACTGCCTTTACCCCAGAAATTCCTCCTCTAGAAATTTATCCTACAGATATACTGACACACAAAAAATTACTTCGGACTTTATGGTAATGTTTGTATTAGTGAAATGCTGAAAATAACCTAAATTTTCATCAGTAGAGAAATATTTAAATATAGTCCAGCTCTATAACCATATAAAAATGAAAAAGAATGAGGAAGTTCTGTATTCATAGATAGACTATATCACCAATATATGTTGTTACATGAAAGAAAAAGACAATTATGCAGAACAATATATGTATTACACAACCATAAAGGTAAAAAATTATTTTCTTGATTATGCATATGAACTCTCTCTGGAAGGACAAATCTAACAGCATTAGTTGCCTCTAAGGAAGTGGACCCACTTGCTGGGAAATAGGATGGAAGAGAGACTTTTCATTGTATACTTTCTTACATTTTGTGAATTTTTAACTTTGTAAACGTCAGAAAATTTAATAATAAAAAGAATGAACAGAGATTGAACTGGAAATTTACAGAGCAATAAAATCAATTGACCAATAAACATATGAAAACAGTGATCTTGAAAATGCAAACTGAAGTAAAATACAATTCTATACCTCAAATTTAAAAGTCTGGGAATGTGGCCAAAGACATGGGGAAATGGGGACTCCTATATCCTGCTGTTGAGAATATAAATTACTAAAATTTGTTATTTAGTAGAATTTAAAATGTGCAATTTCATTTCAAGATTATATGATAATGATGATAACAGTAATGGGAATACTAATAATAAATAAAAGCTAACAGTTAAATGCTTACCATGAACCAGGCAGAGTTTCAAGTATTTTGCATATATTAACTCATTTGTATAGGGAAGTATCTCTATTTAGAGGACAAGTCAACTAACTTGAGGTCAAGAGAGACTAAGTAATTTACCCAAGGTCATTCAGTAAGTAAACGGTGGAATGGGGACTTGAACCCAAGTAGGCTCCAAAGCCTCCTTATATCCTATATGATTATGCCCCTCCAGAGAAAATCTTGCACATATGCATTTAAAGATGTGCATAAAAATGTTAAGGGCACCATTATTTTTTAAAGCAAAATAATGAATAAAACATATCAAAATTTCTCAATCACAGCACTACTGACATTTTAGACAGGGTAATTCTTTGTTATGGGGACTGTCCTGTGCAATCTAGGATATTTAACAGCAACCCTGGCCACTAGATTCCAACAGTACTCTCCAAGCTGTGACAAACAAAAATGTCTCCAGACATTACTGTTAGGTAGTTAGGTGGGCATGAGTGACAGGAGTGAAGGCCCAGCTCTGAAACCATATAAACTGCCCTTGAAGACCTTCCTTAAGGACCTCCCAGAAACACCTCCCTTTAGGGTTATATATTAACCCAAATCCTAGAGCACAAAGGCCATAAAAGTTGCTGGCTAAACCAGCCACAAATGCATGCACAGAAGGTACTACCCTAACCTGCCCATAACCTCAGCTTCATTATATCATTATTATAATATCATACCTATGCCCAGAAGTTCATGAATCTCATTATAACAGACTGAATTCTGGGTTAGCACATGCACAGTAGGCGGGGAGTTATATAACAACCAAATGTCATTCAGAATGGCCTCACATGTAGATCACCTAGGAACACCCTAATGGAGATCTCCCCATATCCATGAGGTTACAGCTCTCTTTGCTGGAAAAGCACAACTTCCTTTGGAGCATACTCCTTTATCTTTTCACCTTCCAGATCTCACAGGGTTGCAGACTTCCTTAGAGTAGCCTGTCTCCTTCTAAACTGTACAATTAATATCTTACTCCTAAAACTTGCTGAGCTAGAATTCTGTGTTGGCAAAAAGAACCAAGAATCCCGTGATACCAGGGCAATGCTGGAGTTTAGATCACCCTGAACCAAAACTTTACCAAATGTCCATGCAGGACAAAACCTCTGGTTGAAAACCATGAATCTATCTGTATTCATATGGCTAGGTCTAAAAACAGTAATGAGTATGAGATTTATATATATTTAAAAATATAAAAAACAACACTCCATATAGTTTGTGGTTCCATATATGTATTACAAAAGTATAAGCACATGGTCTGTAAGGATACACATCAAATTTATGATAGTGTTCACTTCTGGAAAAAGAGAGAGAGGAATGGAACTAAGAAGGAGCCTCAAATTTATCTGCAATATTAAATTTTATTTTTAAAAATCTGAAGCAAAATTGTTAATTCTAAGTTATGGTTACAAGGGTGCTTGTTATATTATTTTCTATTCTTTCCCACATTAACTTTTTAAAAATAAAACAATTTAGTTAAAAAAGGAAACATATTAAAAATGAACAATGGTTATTCGAAGTAATTTTTAAATTCTAAAATAAAAAGTAAACAGGTTCAACCTCCCTACTACTCAAAAATACAAGTAACGAGATACAAATACAATACTGACATAAAACTTTGTACTCATTAGATTGGCAATTTTGAAAAAAAAGGCCAAAGCTGATGAGGACCCTTCATACATTGTTGCAAGGAGTAAGAATGGTTACAATCTTTTTGGAAAGCAACAAAGTAAATGATATAAAATGCAATCAACTGGTGACTAGAAAGCATATTATAAGAAAATTAAAATGTAAATGGGATTTCTAAAAGGTTTTCAGACTTCAAGATAAGTCAGGGGCTTTGGGGGTAGGAATGAGGTAAAGGGACAGCCTACACAGAGATGACCAAGCTCCCTTGGAAAGAGATTTTTGTTAAAATAGAAATTAGAAATTGAAAGTAATTCAAACAGTGGTTAAAATACCTTGATTCAAATGTTTGCAGGAGCTTTTCCTCTATCCTTTGAGTGCTTGCTTATGAGCATGTCCTCAATTTGGCTCAAATTAAATTCTAATAAACTCTTATAAAATTAAAAGAAAGGTTTGCTGGGTTGGTAGGTGGAATGAGGTTTTATGTGACCCCATTTAAAAGGAATAGTTTATTTCTTTTTTTTCTTTCATCTATTTCTTTTTCTTTCTTTCTTTCTTTTTTTTTTTTTTTTTGTTAAAATGAGTAAAGAGTTTAAAGTCTACAGAAATATTGTGCACAGAGCAAAGAAAATCATAAAAATAAAGGCATGGAGTAATAGAAGTCAGTTTATAAGTAATAGTTATAGTACTTAGTATGACATTGGACTGAATTGTTCAAAAAAAGGATTAGTCATGGAATTTTTTAAAAAAAGAAATGTAATTTCTTTGAGAGACCCATGAAAACAAGTAAGCATAAATCTAGAGATAGTTTAAGGGTTGTAAATAGAAAATGCAAATAGAAAAACCCCATGGCATGTTCACTTGTCTCCCTTTGCCAGAAGAAACTGCAGGCTTCCTAAACACCCCAACTCCAGCTTAGGTACAAGCAAGGGCAAAGGAGCTGAAAAGATCTGGTCTTCACTTAACTCAGTTACCCAAAGAGATTGTTTAAATCATTGGCCTGTGGGATGGCTAATTTTGTGTGTCAATTTAGCTAGGGTGTGGTACCCAGATATTTGGTCAACATCAGTCAAGCTGTTGCTGTAAAGGTTATTTTTAGATAAGATTAACATTTAAAACAGAAGCCTTTGAGTAAAGCAGATTACTCTCCCTAATGTGGACGGGGCTCATCAATCAGTTGAAAGCCTTAAGAGAAAAGGCTCCCCCGAGAAAGAGAGAATTCTGCCTGCAGACTGCCTCCAGCTACAATATCAACTCTTCCCTGGGTCTCCAACCTATGGCCTTCCCTGCAGAATTCGAACTTTCCAGCCCCCACAATTGTATGAGCCGATTTCTTAACTCTCTGTATATACATCCTATTGTTTCTGAATCCAAGTACAGCCCGTATACTCTCAATACATACTCTCAATAATTATAGTACTTGTGCACTGACATCAAAGAAAATTGGCAAGAATACAAATATGGTTGTAGCTGAGGACCTTCAAGAGACATCAGACTATGTAATATTTTGTGCCACAGAAGTGCTGTGCCCAGAGCTTTATACAGAGATTATTGTAATTCCCCACTCCAAGAGCCACATTTTAATAGACACCTCAGACTGGACCACCTTACAGGACAATCAGCTTTGAAATCCGTGTGCAGGAGGCAGGGATGTGGGTCTGGTGTTGGCCCTGAGGAGACACAGGAGCAAGGGGAAGCTGCCTTCTGAACGTTAGGTTTGCGATGGATGCCTGTCCCTCCTATGTTATTGACACTTCTGTGCAGATTGTTATGGGCTGAATTTTGTCTCCCAAAATTCATATGTTGTCGGCCTAACTTCTGGTACCTCAGAATGTGACTGTATTTGAAGACCATGCCTTTAAAAAGATGACTAAGTTAAAATAAGGCCTTTAGTGTAGGCCCTAATCTAATCTCACTTGTATCTTTATGAGATTAGGACACACGAAAAGACATTAGAGATGCTCCTGCATAGAGAGAAGACCATGTGAGGACACAGCAAGAAGCTGGCCAGGACAGACACCTCAAAAGAAACCTTATCTTGGACTTTTAGCCTCCAGAACTATGAGAAAATATGTGTTGCTTAAACCACCCAGTCCGTGGTATTTAATTATGGCAAATTAATATACAAATTAACTCCCATATTGCTGTAGAGCCCATCTTACATCTCACCCCAGCTCTGAGTTTCAGCTCCTTACAGGGGAGGTCTCCCTACTCCTTACACCTCCCACTGGACGTAGCAGTACTTGTGGCTAGTTTTTTTCTATTCCGAACTCTTCAGTGCAGGCACTCCATGATCCTCGCGGTGGGGTGTAAGCGGACTCAACCTCCCCTGATAGCACGTTGATGACCTATGTTAACATTCTTTAAAAATGCACATAAGACCTTTTGATCCAGAAATTTTATGTCTAAAAATTACCCTGTGGAAATAAAAACATATGTACTCAGAGAAAAGGAAAAAAAGTCTTATTTGTCCATGACAATAGATAGTTAGTATTTCTACGTGTCAGGCACAGTTCTAGGCATTAGTGATATCACAACAAACAAAGTAGACAGAAACCCTACCCACTGAGGAGAGGTAGACAATCTAGCTAACTGAATTATACATTAGAAGGTAATAAATATTATGGAAAAAATAAAGCAGGAAAGAGGCATGGGAGCAGGTTGTAAGGTTCTAGTTTTTAACAGGGTGGTCAAAATGAGCCTAAGATGCTGATAACTGGACAAGAACTTGAAGGCAGTTAATAGCAAAGTGTTTTTGCTGGTTGGTGGAATTAAGGGTAATTATTTTCCTTTATACTTTTCTGTACTTTCCAAATATATTACAATTAATACACTCACTCCTACAATGTAGGAAAAAAAAAACACAGTTAGTGCTACTTTAAAAAAATCTTCCTGCAGACTGCCTCCAGCTACAATATCAACTCTTCCCTGGGTCTCCAACCTATGGCCTTCCCTGCAGAATTCGAACTTTCCAGCCCCCACAATTGTATGAGCCGATTTCTTAACTCTCTGTATATTAATTTTTGAAGTAAATGAATGTATAACCCTTTAAAATTAAATGATATATTTTATTATTATTATTATTATTTTGGTTATTTTATTGTGGCAAAAGCTGAACTAGAAATAGAAAACAGCTCTTTCCAAATCCCTGCGATCTTCCTTTCTTCCTGAGCTCAGCAAGACCACCACCATACTTGAGTTTCCGTGATTTTACAACTTTATCACCTATCGCTCTCAAAGTTCTTTAAAATCTGCTATGCCACTTACAATTTCTGGTTCCCTGGATCGTCCAAGATTGTCTTTTATTTCCTTGAACATAGCATATGTTGTTATACAGTCCGTGTCCAGTAATCCTAGTGTCTGAAGACTCTGTGCATCTGATTCTGTTGTCTGCTGTTTCTGCTTTTCTTACTGGTGGTCTCCTCTCTCCAACGCCTGGTTATTTTTGCTTGTGTGTCAGATATATTTGAAAAGTATTTCTAGAAATAATTCAAGGCCTAGGACAATGTTAGTTTCTTACCAAAAGGATTTTCCTTTTCAACACTAGCAGTCTAGAGTCACCTTAAACAAGTTCAACACTTGATATTGGAGGGCCTGGGACTCTATTTTCTAGGTCCTTAAGCCTTTAAAGGCTGCCAGAAACACTGCTTGAAATCCCAGCAACCTGCAGGATCTCATCAACGGTCCCCAGACATAAACAACCCCAAGTTCCAGGCTCACTTCTTCGATTTTCCTTTCCCAAATTTTGATCCAACAATTCACCACTAGCTTTTAAATTTTTAAGACATTTTTAAAATATTTTATCCAGTTTTTTTAGTTGGTTTCATTTGGAAAAGGTCTGAATTACTTAGACTTGGTCTGGATTACCCAGTCCACTAATGCAAGCAGAACCCGTTCTAATCCAGGCCTCAAGTTTTTTCAGTGGTTTGTTCTTTCTTAGCTTTCAGAAAACATTTTTTCCTCTTTTTTCCCCTTCAGCGGTAAAGTCTACATGGACTTTCCTGTGCATACACACTGGTCCTCCATGCCCCCAGTTAGGGCTGGAAAAGAATTTTGCATTCTCTATACTTAATGTTCCAGAAGAGCTGGGGTTAGAGCAGTCCTCCTTACCAGGCTCAGAAACAGAGGGCTTGTTTGGGCACACGTTCAGGTTGGGGCCTCTAAAATGCAGGCACACGCTGCAGCGGAGAGAATTCTAGCTTCAGTGCAACACCCGCATAAGGAGCTGTCCTGTGGCATTAGGGCCCCTGATAGGTCTCAGTTTGCAGACCAGGATGTGACAAGGAGATCGGAGCTGCAGCTAGCTCTAGAGGCAGAAAGAGGAGCCAAACAGAAAACACTCAGAGGTGCTAATGATGCATTAAAAACCTGTAAGCCAGCTAAGATTTCCGCAGGCCTCACTTCTAAACAAAGCTTTTTCATTCCATTGGTTTGGGGTGAACTGGTCCTAGAGTTTTCGCTAAATATGTTCGTATGGGTGACTGGAAGGACTGGAGGTCCCATAGGGATAAAGTTCGTAGGCTGCTTTTCTGAGGCTGCATCTGTTTGTAGGAAAGCAAGTGTTTTCTCTCCAGAGCCTCTTATAGTACTTGCTTTTGGTGTCGTCGGAGCCTTCCTTTCAGGGTTCTGGGCCTCGATTTCTCCATCTGCAGAAGGAGACCGCGATTTTGTGTGAGGTCGGAGCCGCGCAGGACCGAGGTGGGAAACCCGCGCCGGCGCCCTGCTGCGTGCAGTGTCACAAAGAGCCGGGAGGAGACTCAGGAGGACCTGCTGGTGGTGGGAAGAGGAAGGCTGGGCGCTCCTGCCGGCTCAGCTGCGGTGACCCGCTCAATGCGCTGAGAGCCAGGACAGGCCGCCGCCCCGCAGGGGCTGCGCGGTGAGTGCCGAGTGGGGAGGCCGTTGGGAACGTTAGGGTGGTTGGCGCGAGGACCCCGGGTGAACGCGCTCGGGAATGAGCCGGGCGCGCCCGAGGCTAGAGTGACAGTTTTAAAAAGCAACCGATTAAAGGTAATCCTGATTGCCCCGCTTTCAGTTGAGGTGATATTTTTTGTTTTGTTTGCGTTTTCCAAGCACAAATTCTATTATGAGAGCCACAGAAAAGGTTGGGGAGGTGCCACTGGAAACGCCTGAGGGCCCACATTGTGTTGACAAAGGTTACCTGCAAATCTCAGGGTGCGGCCTTGCTGAGACGCTGCAAGGAGAGGAGCCAAAAACAGCCTGAGCACGCGGAGCCTCGGCCCCTTGGGACGGTTATGAACTCTCAGCAAGGATAACAGAGTGGCCGTTGGGCACACAAAGCCAGGCCTGGAATTCTGTTTCTCACCTATCACTCTCCGTTGAACTCTCCAGCCAGTACCCTAGAGCGGCCTCTTCCAGTTCAATTCTCCTTTAGGGCTTCCTGATGGAAAATGGCCCCATCTGTGACCTACCTGAGGGCCCCAAAACTCATGAGTGGGGCTCAGGGAGAGAATGGTCAAGGTCTGTGGAGCTTGAAGCTCACACGTTGTTGGGCCCTCTTCAAGAAAAAGGATATAGAATTAGAAATACAAAATTAGGAACCAAAGTTAATAGTTACTTTCCAGGACAACAAATTTTGAATTTTAAAAAGCTGAACACAAACGTCAAAAAATCCAGAAACATATTTTTAATTGCCTAACCATGTCAATATTTTCCCTATATTTTTAGCTTTATATCTTTTGATACCCTCTTTGACAACAGTTTTGTAAACTTTCTCTGGCGAGAATAAATAAAATGGTATTTCCTCTAGCATGGTTAACAAAAAAATTAAAAGTTTAAAAAGTTAATTTTAGTTTCACAGTCATCAGTAATAATGTCAATTTCAGGATTAGGAGAAACTTCTGTCAAGAGTTTATGTCAGATCTAAGATTTAAGGGCATTTTGAGTTTTCTTGGGTAATGACTAATCTTAAATAACTCAGTAAGGTTCATCGATGTGTTAATTCCTTGTTGTAAAAGTATTTTATGGGTTTTGGATTATCTTAGTAGATGCCAGTATTTCAAGCTAAGTCAAGAAATTTTTTAAAGTTTTACAGTGTTTATAGGTTCATTCTTTTTCATCAATTGAATATCAAAAAATCTAGGAGTCTATTCTACTTAAAATTTATTTCTTAAATTTTTTTTTCTTCCAATTCACCTTTTGATCTCCGAATCACTTCTATTGATTTCATATAGAAATACGTAAAAAAAAAAAAATGTTTTATGATGTAGAATTGTATATGTTGTATTGTTAAATTTATTCCTGAAGAAGAAAACCTCCATTTTGGCTAACCATTGACGAGATCGAATCCTACACTTACAATTTTCTACATCTGGGGGTGGGAAGGATTTATTAGCTCCACTGGCCACAGACTTCTGGTGCTTCATGTCACAGGACATGTTCTTATCATGAACATGTGTTCTGATCCTGTACTTTAGTCTCTTACGTCAGGAGAGTTGTTTTAGTGGTTGGCAGTGGTGCTCCTGGAAGCCGTTTCTACACCGAGATACCTAGCAATAACTTACAAACTCATATCCTAGTACCTTCTTAGGTACTCCCCGAAATGCCACCTGATACAACAGAAAGTGTGACAGAAGGAAGATGGTTGGAAAGAGACAAAAATCTTAGCTGTGGTTAAAATATATTACTTTTGCAAATTTTACAAAAGAGTATGACCATGTGAACACATTGCTAGGGCCCATCTCAGGGCCTTGTAAAGGGCCAGTGCAAGTGAGGAGCTTCATGGCCCACTGTCTGTATACCCCACTATTACAGCAAGATTGTCTCTGAAGTCCTCTCTGTTGAGGTCCCCCTTCCTGCTGACCCTCACTCTATCTCACATCACTCTCTGCACTTGCTGGGTCCTTTTGATTCTTCTCCATGACTCAGTGAGGTTGGAAGTTCATAAATCCCCATATTACAAGGAAGTGGCTAATTGTGTGGCCCTATCCTTTTGCTGAAACAGGTATGTCCAACCAAGTACTGACAGTAAGTCAGCCTCCGTACACATTTCACTCAGGGTGGATTCAGCACTTTCTACAACTTCTACAACCAAAGCACCCATACAGATACATCTGTCTGTGCTTCTCAGGAGCTATTCTGTGGGACTCAAAATAAGGATTTTTTTAAAAAATATATAAGGATCCTTTATCAACCTGATGAATGACTAATAGCCTCAATACATCTCAAGCCATTTTCTCCATGCCATTGGGTGGAATCCAGGAGCTTGTTACTTTTCCTAACAGTCCTTAGGGTTTCTATGAGTTCTCCATGTCTCCTGGGTCTCAAATCTTGAGTCCCTGCTCTCCTTGACCTTGTTTTTCTGAGAACGTCACCAAGAGTACAGCATCTTTCCTGTGATTTCTTGAAAATATCTTACACAAGTAGTTGTATATAATATATTGACTGATTTTTTCCTGAAGATCCAAGGCTAAATGGGGGGTGTTGAATGTCAGAGTAGAGTATAGATTTCATCAGAGTGCACAATCGCAGAGAAGATATCTTAAGGCTCAATATTAGATATTCTGTTCTTAAAAACGTCACATGACATTTTTCACTGACAAACTTTCTTCCTTGGTCCCCTACCTTCTCCTACCCAGCAGGCTCTGTCTCTTCTGGGCTATACCCCTGTTCCTCTTACATAGTTTTATCCCCTCCTTCTTCCCTCCCCGCTCCCAAATCTACACATTTCTTTGCTAAATTTCTGCAGTCAGATATTTCTTGTCCTGAGGAACTATATTTCCAGTGTTTAAGATATTTTTAAATGAAATGTCCTAGTGCCCTGTGGTGGCAGCTTTCACCTTCCAGAGGTGAAAAAAAAGAAGCCATGCCCTCTTGGGGGACAGCGCCACCTACTGCCCATTGAGAGCTGCCAAACAGAGCTGAAGGACCCTCTCCATTGCCTGTCTGGACATATTGGCAGATATTTCAGATAAAAATAATTTTATAAAGTACATTAAATTTAAGGTGGTAATGAGACATCCAAGGTTTCACAGGAATTTATACTTGGTAAGGCAATCAAGACTAGGGGATATGGATGGCATTGGGGCTCAGAAGTTTAGTTAACCTAACCTGTGTAAGGTTAATTGAAAAGCAACTGAGTGGAGATCCGAATGTGGCCTGTCTGCCTTGAAGTCCACATAACTCTGCCTCTTGGCATTTGGGGGGAGTGAATTTTCTTTTATGGATGGCCAGAGAGGAGAAAAGGAACCCAGGAGCCAGTGGAGAAGAGGATTTCAAGAAAGGGACTGCTGACGATCTAATGTTTTAGAGTTGTCAGTTTAGATGTGAGCTGAGAAAATGTCAGCAGGGATTGAGTTTAGAATTTAGATGAAAATTTTTGAAATAATGTCTTAAGATGCCCAGCACTGGGCTAGGCATTGGAGTGTTTGCGAATATGGAAAGACGTAGTCCCATCACTCTTGGAGTTAAGCATGAGCCAAAGTTAGGGAAGTTGTTAAAAATTAAGTGGTAATAGAGGACGGAAAAAAAAATGGCATAGATGATAGAGGCTCTGTTCATCGCTCTTGCAACCAAATCAAAGTTGTGACAGAAACAGCAAACAGCCAGGAAAATTGCCTGGGATCTCGATGCACAAGTCATACAACTAGAGAGAGAAATAAGAAATCAGTGGGAGGAGGTAGGACAGGGCGAGGACACGAGGCTGCCTGGTCCCCAGCGGCTGAGTGGGACAGAGGCTATGGCAGCTACACACATTGCTTAAAGGGGCTGTGTCTGCAGGGTGACGTTGAGTTGTCAGAGTGAGGGCTGGAGGCAAGGATCTATCCCAGACAGAAGTGTCAGCGTATCCATTTTTCCTCTGTTGAGCCCTCCCCACTCCCAGTGTGTGGACTTAGCGCCGCCATAGCTGAGACTTCATCAAACTGGATAGCAGAGATTGCCCCGCCCAGAAGATTCCCTGAAACTCTACCTCCCCCAACTCGCTGCCCCACCCAAGCCACATCTAAGTGTGTCCTGTGAGTCAGATGCTCCTTGCTGAGCAGCATCTAGGCTCACACCTGAGGCAGCTCACCACAGTTTCTGGAATGGCCTCTTGATGCAACCATAAGAACAGCATCTGTGGATTGCTTGTGGAATCTTAACAGGTGACTCTGAGGAGAGGCACAGCCTGGGGCTAAACTTGGCCTGCCGTTGAACCCCTCTCAGGACTGTGCCACTGGACACCTACTTCACAAAGTTGCACTAATAAGACTGGGAGACTTAAGAGCTTTGTTTAGTACATAGAAACAGACACAGAAAGGCAGCCAAAATGGGAAGACAAAGAAGCAGAAACCATGTGAGAGAACAGAACAGAGATCCAGAAATAATGGAGTCAAGCAATCTAACAGATGCAGAGTTCAAAACACTGGTTATAAAGATGCTCAGTGAACTTAGAGGAAGTATAGATAAATTCAGTGAGAACTTTAACAAAGAGATAAAAAACATAAAAATGGAAATGGAAATTATAAAAGGGAACCAGTCAGAAATGAAGAACATATTATCTGAGATGAGAAGTATTTTAAATGGAATAAACAGATGAATAAAGAAGAGGATCAAATGACCTATACAGAGGATGGGGAAGCCAAGGACACTCAATCAAAATGGCAAGAAAAAAGAAGTTAAGACTATAATAATAATTTAAGGAGCCTATGGGACACTCTTAACTGTAAAAATATTTGTGTCATAGGGGTACCAGGAAGAAAACAAGACATTAAAGAGCTATTGGAAGAAATAATGATAGAAAACTTCCCTAACCTGGTGAAGGAAATAGACAGAAAACCCCAGGAAGCTCAGAGTCCCAAAAACCAGGAACCCAAAGAAGCCCACATCAAGACACATCATAATTCAATCTTGAAAGCAGCAAAAGAAAAGCAGTTCGTTACCTACAAGGAAGCACCCGTAAGACTGGCAACTAATTTCTCAAAAGAAGCCATGCAGGATAGAAGGGTTTTGCACAAAATATTCAAAGTGATGAAAACCCTGGATTTACAACCAAAAATTCTTTTCCTTCAAAGCTATCATTTAGAGTCGAAGGACAGGTAAAGAGCTTCCCAGACAAAAATAAGCTAAAGAATTTTATCAACACCAAGCCAGTATTACAGGAAATGTTGGAGGGACTTCTTTAAGAAGAAAAAAACATGTATCAGAAACAGGAATAAAAAATAATAATAACTACATTCCTATCAACAAGTACCTCAAATAGAAAAGAATTAAGTTCTCCAACCAAAAGATAAGTAGACTGAATGGATAAGAAAACAAGACCCTATGCTGCCTACAAGAGACTCATTTCAGATTAAAAGATACACAGGAACTAAAAGGAAGGAGATGGAAAAAGATAGTGCCTTGATAGACCTAGAGGGTATTGTGCTGAATGAAATGGGTGGGATAGAGAAAGACAAATATTGCATGATTTCATGTACACGTAGAATCTAAAGAACAAAATAAACAACAAAAGCAGAAATAAACTCATAGATACAGAGAATATCTTGAGGGCTACTAGATGGGTAAGAGGTTGGGGGGACAGCAAAAAAAGGCAAAGGGATTAAAAGGTACAGATGGATAGTTGCAGAATAGACATGGAGATGTAGAGTGTAGTGTGGAGAAGATGGTTAATAATGTAATAAATATGTAAGGAGGAGGAGAGGTATTGGATTTAGTGGGGTGATCACTTTGCGAGTTATGTGGATCTTGGATCACTATGCTATGCAACTGAAACTAGTATATTATTGTATGCCAACTATAATTGAAAAAAAACTCATTGAATTGTACAATGTAAATACAAGCAATTGTCCATTACATTTCAATAAATCCGAAAAGAAATTTAAAAATTTTAAAATAAAATAGGGAAAAAATAATAGTAATAAATTAGATGGTGTTTCTGCAAACCCCTCTGTCACCTTAGTGCAAATTGGAATGGGCTCTTTTCTCCCCTTCCTCTGCCAGCACTGCTTTGTACGAGGGTCCATGGCTTACCAAGTAGAGTGTGGGCTAGGTCCCAGCTCTGACTCACCCCCTCTGCTGGCTGCTCTTGTTCAGTACACAACCTGCGCAACTGTGAGTGGAGGCCTTGGAAGGATGAAGACTGAGTAGTCAGGAAGTTTTCGTGGAGGAAAGCGGGACATGAATTGGTTTTAAACTGACGTCATGAATTTAGAACAGCTGCACAAAGTGGTAGGAGACCTTCTCTGTTGGGAACTGTCAGCAGAGATGGGAAAGAAGTGATATAATAGAATGGAAAGAGGTGAGTCACCTGACTCACAGCTCCACTATTTAAAGATAAAATTAGGAAAGAGGATTGAGCTCCTGCTGTATGCAAGGAGATATGCTGAATAGACCATGAAGATAATAATAACTTCTAACAACTATGTACAGTTTATAGTTTAAAAAGCACATGTGTTCCCAGCTAGGATGTTTGATCCACCTTCTGGAGAAGGAGGCTAATGTTGTAGCTGTCCCAGAACATAAAAATAGAAATAGAACCATACTCCAGATATTTTGACTAGTTCAGAATTCCTTTCATTCTAGATTTGATTCTTCCTCTTAAACATTTTTAAATTTAAGTAACTTTAAATAGAAAATACACTTGCTTGGTTCCAAATTTGAAATGTACAATAGAAACACAGAGGAAATTCTCCCTCCCCACCCCTGTTCTCCAGCCATCCAGACATCTAATTTTAATGTTGTGTTAATTTGCATTTTTTTATGTGAGTGAGATTGAGCATCTTTTCAGATATTTCAGAGATATTTTGTATTTTTTTTCCTATGAAGGGTCTATTCATTTCCAGTGACCAATTTTCTACTTGGTAGTTAATAACTTTTTTATATTTGTAAGAGTTCTCTGTGCATTAGGGAAATTAGCCCTTTGATTTTATGGTAATGTTTTCATTTTACATTTTCACTTGGTCATTTGTCTCTTAGAATTGTACTTATAGTTTTTTTCCTCCATGCAGATCTTTTTAAATGTAGTTGATTTATCTTTCTTTCCTTTTATGACTTCTACTCTTGAATCATTCTTAAGCTCGTGTTGAGTTAAATACAGTGGATTCCTGCCTTCAAGTTGCCCAATAAGCCAGTAGGAAAATCAAGAAAAATACCTAAATAACCATAGTATGTTACCATGTGGTTACTACTTTAAGGTGGTACAAAGTGTGATTTCTCCATCTGTCTATCCAAATCTAGTTATTGCTCCATCTGTCCATTTACCCATCCATTTTTCAAGCTTTTATTGAACTCTTTCTAAGAGGTGACATTTTGTGGTGATAAAGCATGTGGACCAAGATGACAGACATCCAGATCTGAAACTCAGCTGTCTGTTTACCCCTCTGTGACCTTAATCTCTCTACATTTTTGTTTTTCATATTATCCCATGAGATAGTATAGAAATGTAAAATGTGGAGGGGTCAAGGATTAGAGATTGAAGAACAGATGTTGTGTGTAGCTTAGGGAAAGAGCTGTAAGACAAGTCTGATGCCTGGATTTGTGATTTCAGGTGGTAGAATCTGAATTCTGACAAGGTCCAGAGGTGGTCGGTCAGTAGAGTGGTGGTAAAAGAAAAGGTCACTGGGTTGATCAAGTGAAGGACTGAAAGGCTTGTGTTGGCTGGTCATCTATACAATCCTTCAAATCACCCAGAATGATGCCAAGACATGGGGCAGAGAAAAGTCTGTGGGCCTCTTGCAGTCTTCAATGAATCATGGGAAGTGGCTCTGAGGAGGGCAGCAAGGGAGAGGTAGAGCATGAACAACCAGAGCTCCACAAGCAGGTATTTTTATCTGGCTCTGGGGAAGTCATGCTCAAGAAGTGGTGGTATGAGATGAGGAAGACAGTCACTCCACCTGTGACCCTGAGATTCAAGAGAGACACCTCCTTTGAGAAGAAAGACAGGGAAAGGTGACTTTGGATAAAGTAACTTTTTGGTAGCAATCTCACAGCAGACAGTGGCTAAGTGGGATTGAAGGAAGAAACTCTGGAGTGAGGTTTTTACAAGAATCTCAGACCTTTTAAAGCTTCAACTGGCAGCCTAACTTAATAGTAGGAAACCCTGTGGATGCCAGCAATGTCAGGGTTGAGAACAGCCTAACTGGAGGAAACTTGGAAGACTGCAGGGTGATCAGTATCATGAGTAGATGACATGGTTCTGTGATGCCTGGATCTCGAAATACCATAAGCTGGGGTTCTAGGGAACAGTTCTTTATTCTATGAGTTGACTCTCAGTTTGCATCATTACACTGAAAGTTCCAAGACTTTCCTCTTCCTCTTGTGCAAACAAACCACACCTTGCACCAGCCAAAGTCCATCTCACCTCTCAGCTATGCTAGGTCAACCACCCAGCCATGAGGAGTTTCATTTTCCTGGTAACTCAGTATTTCTAGGAAACAATGGACCCTTCACTTCTACCCTAGTTTTATTGACATGTGAGCATAATTGACATGGTTTATAAAGAACCATTCACCTGTTGGACATATCTCTAGATCCGGAACCTAAGAAAATGAAGTTGTAGCAGAATAAATTGAGGTAGGATACTAAGAAAGCTTTTGGGCAGGAGGACTAGGCAAGAGGTTTGGAGATGAGGAAATGAGAATGAATGCATAATGTTTAAGGGAAGTGGTGATGGGAGGACTACTTCCTTCTTTGAGTCATCTTTGGAAATAGTTTGAAAGGAAGGAAAACGTGCCTTCATATATTACACAGGTCTCTGGTCTGCTCTAAGTCCTGTTCTCTTTCATTGTGGAATCCATATAACCCTGAAAAGGATGCTGGTTGAAAGAATGACCAGCTGACAGAGATGCTGATGCAAATAGTTGATAGTAGTATTTGATAGTAGTAACCAAATTCTTAGAGTGTGACTGTGAGCCTTCTAGCATCCCAGTATGAGAGAGGACGCTCCAAACTCCTGCCAAATTCTCCCAACTGAAAACAAATCAGAGAAGACTTTCAACTTTTATTATGCTCTGGCTTCTGGCCATGACACTCTGGACTTTTAACTTTGAGTTGTAAAAGTATTCACAGAAAGCTCTGGAGAGGAAAATAGAATTGGTTTTTAAATCACCTGTTTCCTCCAGGGGTATGAAAAATAGAGGGTGCATGTCAAAGCCAATGAGATATTTCTGCAACTCGTACAGAATTCTGGTGTGTGTGCTCTGTGCTAGGTTCCATTGAGGGAGAGAGAGCAGTTGCCTGAAGTTGGAGGCTCATATCGTGTCCTCTAGGCTGCTTTAGGGCTACCTCTTTCAAGGTGGGCCATGCTCTCTGAACTATCTATGTGTGCAAGTAGGGAAGGAGGCCCTGTTAGACAGGAGGCTGGCAGTGTAGGGTGGAGGCCATGGTCTCCTTGTGGGAGAACAGCCAGGAAGAGGGCATCTGCCCCATCTGCCAGGAGCACCTGAAGGAGGCAGTGAGCACTGACTGTGGACACCTCTTCTGTCGAGTGTGCCTGGCCCAGCATGTGGAGAAGGCCTCAGTCTTCGGAGTCTTCTATTGTCCCCTCTGCCAGAAGCTCTGTTCTGAGGGGGTTCTTGGGGCAGCCTACATCTGCCACAGCCACCAGAAGAAGGTGTGCTGGTTCTGTGAGGAGAGTAGACTTCTTTTGTGTATAGTATGCCTGGTGTCCTCTGAACACAAGTTTCATTGTGAGCTGGCCATTGAAGATGCCATCAGCCATTACAAGGTAAAGCCAGGTAACTTTCTCCCTGAGTTACTCCTTTCCACCCTCTGACCCTTATGCCTGGTATATCACAGAGGCTCAATAACTGACACTTTTTGTTTTTTTCTGCTTCATCCTATTTGGACCTTTGTTTTGCTTTTCCATGTATATTTTGCTACTGGTGTTAAAGTGTCAATGTATTACTTTGAATCTGAGAGGATAATGTCACTGTGATGTCAGATTCCCAGATAGTATGAGCTCCTCTTGCTTTGTTCATCTGTAGAATGAAGGAGTTGGACTAGATAATGCAAAATTCTTTCTGTACTAAAACAATATAATTTCCTTGGTTGATAGTACTAGAAATTTGGCTAGACGTGTAATCAGGTTTTACATATGCTACTAGTTATCTTACAAATATATTGAAACTTGGAAATTAGTGCATGATTCTCTCTCTTTCTCTTCCCTCTCCCTTTGTGTTTTCTTTCCTTCCTTTTTTTTCTATAGTAATTATTTGTATTTTATTTTATTTAATTTTTTATCATGAAAGTTATATGCTCTTGGTAATACATTCAGGTATAAAGTCAAAACTAAAAATCTTTCTTCCTGCTTTCCTCCATTCTCAGTCCCCACAAGCAACCATTGTTAGATTTGTTTGTGTATCATCCTAGAAAATTTTTTATGTATGAATGCACTCCTTAACACACACACACACACACACACACACACACACACAGATTCTCTTTCCATTTTTTTCCATATCCATTTATCATCTAAAAATACATCTTGGACATTTTCACATTTTCTTGTTAGTGCATATACATTTTACGAATTCTTTTCAACAACTGCATGGTATTCAATTTTATGAATGTACCATAAACTACAGACACTGTGTTATTTCCAGTTGCTAATTTGTTTCAAGGTCACATGGAGTGTTACAGAGAATATCCTTCAACATACTTAGGAGGACTTGGAATATATAAGGTATAATTTGGTCAAAGAGTAAAGTAACTTCCAAATTATAATCAATTTTTCCTATCACCATTTATTGAAGAATCCATAGTTTCCCCAGTGATTTGAATGACAATTTTACAATATGCCACATATATATATATACTTGCATATTTTTTGCTGTTCTATTCTTCTGTCTTTCTCCACCTGTATGTCAAACCATTTTAAACACTATACTTTTGCAATTTGTTTTAGTGTCAGATAGGTCTTAGAACTCTTATTTTTCAGAATTTTTGTGGAAACGCATATATGTTTATTTTGCCAATTAGCTTTAACACTATTTTTACCCACTTCCCCCTCAATCCAATTAGTATTTGACTGAATGGAAATGACAAATTTTCACTATGATGTCTTTCTATCCAATAATAAAGGATAAATTTCCAAAGTCTTTTCAATACTTGATTCTATGAGAGCATGGTATGATACAAGAGGAGAAAGTGGGGAGTCCAGATTAGAGGTGACTGTGGGAAGGTAGAGAATAATTCAGAAAGCCAAAGAGGCATAGTCCTCTGGCTCTAACCTTACTCCCTCTAAGAGCAATGTAGCAAGGGAGTGGGTGGTTTTCTACTTGCTGATGAGCCAGACACAAGATGAAAAAAAAAATCTCACTCAGTGATTTACTCAGGTCTGTGCTTTGTGTAGAATATTGTGCTAGGTATTGTAGGAAGTAGAAAGATGATTCATAATACTTGTCCTCAAGTCTGCCTTTAAATTACGACAGGAAACCTGAAGTAAATAAATAAATAACAATATCTGTTTGCTTAAATAATTTCCTACAGTGTGTTGGGAACTACAATACATGCTAAGAATGATAAATGATAAATAAGACAGACACCATTCCTACCAGCAGGGAGTTTGAAGTTTAGTAAGAAAGAGACAAGAAATCAAACTACAAGTTTTTATGAGTTGGGCAGAAAACAAACATGGGTCTGAGGTGGAGAGTAACTGGTGACCCACATTAATGTGGTCAGTGTGGGCTTCATGAAAGAGATGATACTGAATCTGAAACCTAGAAAAGGAGAAGTCCACCAGTCTAAAGTCCAAGCAGAAGGGGAGTACATGCGGAGGCCCAAGTCTGGAAAAATCTTGTTCTATTTGAAGAATTTATAATTAGAGTTTGAACTGACAAGATATACTGGTAGATTAGAAGTGGAGTGAGGGAATGAAAGGAATCAAAGATGACTTCATGAGTTTCTAGTTTGAGGCACTGGATGGACGATGGAAAGATAAGGACAGGGAGAACAGGTTTGAATGAAACATTAAGTTTCATTGAGGATAAGTTGAGTCCAACTTGAGACATGCTGAAGTAGAATCTTAGATATGCAGTTGGATATGAAATCTGAATCTCCAAAGAGTGTGGGTAGTATTTCCAGAGCCTAAAACAGGGACCCATAATAATAAAGGCATTTAATTCCAAGAGAATTGATACAATATCCTCAGGAGAGAGTCTAGAGAGAAAAGAGTTTCCAAGGTCCTGAGAAAGGCTATCATTTAGATGTATGGTAGAGGAGGACCCAGCAAGTGAGACCTAGAGAAAAACGATGGGAGAGGTGTTCCAGATGCTGAGAGAAGAATATGGTAAGAAGTGATGGTAGAGTATGTTGAATGATGCTGAGCACCCCAGTAAGACAGGAGTTGGAGAGGTGAAAGCTGGGCTAGGAGGAGGTGCACTTCTTCCACTTTAACAACAGGGAGCAAAAGAAGGTGTCTACAAGTGTGTCTGGTAGTTTTGGAGTTTGGGAGATTGCTTGAGTGTTCTAGTTTATTTTCTCAATAACATGTAAGGAAAGAACATCAGCAGTGTCGATAGAGATCGGGTGTGTAAGTTTGAAGATAGAGGAGTGGGTGTGATATACTTTGGGGAACTGAAACTATGAGAAAAACTGAATAGGACTGGCAGGCAGTTTGGGGCACAAATCTGAGTTTTGAAACAGGATTTAATGTATTTCATGAGGCTGCTTGAGGACTGCCAAAGAAAAGGTGATGGTGGGGCTTATCCAGAGATGAGGAGTTGCCTGAAGAGTAATAGAAGGAGAGAGGCAAGGGAGTTGAGCGTATTTCTGAAGGAGTGATTGTAATGGTGGATCCTGTGTGTGTTTGTAGATATTGATAGCATAGGTGTGAATAAAGATTGCTTATGACTTCTCACCATGTCTCTATTTCTTTGAATTAAATCTTATTAATTAAATATTGTTAATTGTGTCTTTTATGAAGGAATTACTTAATCCCTTACTGTACTCCAGAAAGACTGAAAAATATGCAATGCTACGAAAGTACACCTGTTCCTCACTGCCCAACTCATGTTGGTGTCAATCACATTAATTGTATTTTGCTGTTTTCCTAAGTATGCAACAGTGACTGAAATCATTTTACTTTGCTTGATTATGAATGCTGGTGATAGGCTTTTATCCATATAAAGATTCACTATCTACATTTTCCCTTAGAATCAGAGCATAAATTCTACATGATTACATCAAAGTAGTTCATCTTTTAGATAATAAAGTATATTAGTTGTGTTTAACCTCCATTTCCTTTTTATTGCATCGCTGAGGGGAAATTTTAGAAATTTGTGTTTAAATCAGTTATATTTCTTTCTCAGAAATTCATCAAATTGATTATGCTGTTCTTTTTCATTTTTAAAGATCTATCAAGTCCTAGTTTATTTGGAATTTAATATGGTGTGTTGTATCAAGGATTACTCCACATTAATTTTTCATTATTCTGGTATCCAGTTACCCCCCAAAACATTTCTGTGAGTCCTTTCCACAACAATGTGTTGTTTTTGGTTTGACATAAATTTTTGTAATTGCATAATTTTTTAAATTCTGGCCATTTATTATTTTTTGTTCTAAAGTTATTATATAGTTTTGATACTTGTTGCTTTAAGTTTTTTAAAAATCTACCAGCATCTTTGCTATATAGTATTTTTTTTATAACCTAATGTTCTCACTGTCTGTCTTTCAGAGGAATTTTCTTGTGCAATGCTTCCAAGTTCTATAGAGAATTCTCTCAAATTTTAATGAGCACTGCATTAAATTCTGTTGATTATATTAAGAATCGTGACTTTGGCGGCTGATTTGATCTTCTTGACCAACAGCAGGATATGTTGCTAAGCATTTTCTGTTACGTTTTTCAATCAGATGTTCAATTATCTTTATTTAAACCTCATATTGAGGGTAGCTATACCTTTTGTAAGGTTCATTTTTTGGCAATGGTACTTGTAGATTCAAATCAGAGTCTTTGCTGAGTTCATATATCCTTTAAGTTAATTTTCTAGATGAATGATCATGTGGACATCATCAGGTTTATTCATTATAGCACCATTTTTCCTCATCATATATAATGGATCATATCCATATTTGTGGGCACTAGTAGCTCTGAAAGGAATATTCTTTTTGAAAGTTGGTGTTTTTTTTTTTTTTTTTTTTGGTGATTATATCAGGGGAAGGTATCTTTTTGTCTGTTAATCACTTTTCCTTTTATACATTTTGTTAGTAAGCCATTTGAGAAAGAATTTCAATCTTG
Source organism: Eidolon dupreanum (assembly GCA_028627145.1). Classification (NCBI taxonomy): domain Eukaryota; kingdom Metazoa; phylum Chordata; class Mammalia; order Chiroptera; family Pteropodidae; genus Eidolon; species Eidolon dupreanum. The sequence continues at coordinate 82,589,490 of CM053502.1, forward strand.
CTAGGTTTCCATGTTTCATCACTACTTAATGCCTTTTCCAGTTAATTTTTTTCTGTGAAATCACATTTTATCTGATGTTTGATAGGATCAGAAACTTGGAAAAATATTCATTAAGACAAAACAGGTCTTTCATTGTTTCCTATGTTTCATTTGTCTTTTTTCCCAAGGAATATTTTTAGGAAAATAAAAGTCTGTAGAATCTTGCATTTAATTCTAATGAGTGCCTTAGTCACATGATACACACTCACCAAATATTATTTAAATGCAAAAATGGATGAATAAACAGAAAACCTTACCTTATTCATTTTGAATATTATAAATGACAGATCTGTATTTTCTTTGATATTTCATACATTTACCTTTATTGTTATCCTTGTTTCCTTTTTTCTCTTACGCAGTGTTTGTAGTTGACTTCAAACTCTTCATTAAATTTTGAGCTACACCAGAAAATAGGACTGTGACTTTTTGGACTGGATCTGACCTGATTAAAACAGGCAGTAATGGATAGTACTGTGTGCAGAGGGAAGTGAAAGATAAACCATAAAGTGTGGCTGCATGGAGCATATTCAGGAAATCACAACCAACTCTGTTTAGCTAATGTAGAGAGCACGGAGGGAATAGGTAGAAATATAAATTGGGGTTAGGTCACGGAGAGCCTTGGATTGAGGAGTTTAAGCTTATCTTTGGTAATGGGATACCATTTTGAAGAGAGTAGTAACACAGGTAAAAGATGAAATATTATGGAGATTTCAAGCTGGACGACAGACAGAATGGTGGGTCCAATGACAGAATTACAGAAGTCAAGAATAGTAGACTGTACAAGAGGATGTTGAAGGGGATGATAAGTTTGATTTCTCCAGACTGATTTTGAGATGACAATAGGGCAGTAGGAGATTCTTAACTCTCAGCTGGAAACATGGGATTGATTGTTAAGAAAAAGATCTTATTATGATAAAAATATGAAGCTTCCAGAATGGAAAGTTAAGAACACAGCTTGCAAATAGAAAAGGACTAAGGAAACAACCTGAGAAAGGTCAAGGAAGGACAGGGGGTAAGAGGGTAGAGTGGGTGAAACATGAGGGGAGAATTACATCAAAGAAGAAGGCACCTTTGGATTTTATTTCTGGAGATTACTGGTGATGCTGGAGAGAAAAGTTTCAAGAGTGATGAGAAACAGAGTTTCAAGAGTGAGGAGCAAGGAGTCATGAGATCCTGAAGACAGTGAGAACAGACTACTCATTCAAGAAGTTCAACTGTATGGATAGAGAGAGAGAGTAGATTCATGAGGTAGCAAAGCGAAGATTGCTTGCTTGCTTATTTGAACTTTGTGAGACCTTAACTTTTGTGCTCACACAGCAATTCTCCCCCTCACAATGGAGACACATGAGTGAAATCCACCATGCTCACTTACTGCCTTCCACTTCCTCCCTGAGTGCTTTGTTACTTCTCTGCTAGGAAATGCCTGCAGGTAATACCAAGTGATGTGGCAATTTTTAAATAACTTTCTAGTGACATCTTCATCTCCTCTGAAGGCTTTTGTTTGCCTGAATGTTCTTGCTGCTCTTTCACTCACAGTCCCTTGATCTTGATTTCATCCACAGACTCTCAGGGCCAGAAAAATCTTTCAAAGACATCTTCTCCAACCCCAACCTCTACCTCCAGTGATGTGGAAACAAGGCAAAAATGACAAAGATTAAAAATATTGCCCATAAACAGCCAACAACAACAAAATCTTCTAAATTTTTTTTCATTTTGTCCTGAGGTTGGATTTAGTTAATGAAACATACACTTTTCAATTAATAGCATATCCTTACTTTTAGTCCACAAATTCTTTTTCTGTTTTATTTGATGGTTGCATTCAATCATCATTCCTCTCTTTCTCATGAGCAACCATTTAAAGTGTTTGTTGTATTTTTATTTGTAGATGGTTTGGTAAAACACACATTACTGTATTGTGTGCTGGTATATTGAATTAACAAAATTATAGGCCTCTTTCTATTTCTTGCTTTTCCATTCTACCATGTGTTTAAGGTCAGTTCATATTTTGTGTGTCATATACAACCGACCCTTGACCATCACAAGGTTAGGGATGCCTACCCACCGCGCAGTAAAAAAATCTCGTATCACTTCAGTTGTCATCCCTCCACATACACAGATTCTCAGAAATACGTAGTCCATTGTTGCTAACAGCCGCACAGTATTCCATAGCAGGCATCTGCCACATCTTCTCTGTTTCCCCAAGGATGAACTTTACATGTCTCCAGCTCTCTGTTACCACAAACAATGCTGTAGTGTGCACATCCTCTTAGGACCTAAGTGAGGAATTCTCTAGGATATTTAGCCAGAAACAGGACCACTGGCTCAGAGAGGAAAGCACACAGGTGGCTAGGACCCTCACCAGAGTAGCTGGGTCAGCGCACATTTCACCAGCCTGCAGTATAGTCCTAATATCCACATACATCCCTCTTCCCCCAGATGTTATCCAGTTGTCTAATTTTTATTAATCTGATGAATATCAAATAATGTTCTGTTGTGTTAATTTCCATTTCTCTAATTACTTGTGAGCTTGGACATCGATTCACCTGCACTTCAGCCTTTTCTATTCCCTCTGCTTTAAATATTCTTTGCAAATTTTTCTCTTGGGTTCCTGTCTTTTTGTTGGTTTGTAGGCTTTCCTTTTCATATTCTACATTTAAATCTCTTATTTTAACATCTCCTATTCTGTCATTTCTCTGTTAATTTTGCCCATGGTGTTGTCTTTGAACAGTAACATTTAATTTTGAAGTAGCCAAATTAAATATTGCCTTCATGGTTTGTGCTTTGAGAAGTTTATTTAAGACATCTTTCCCTCCCAGGTCACAAATTTATTCTCTAACATTATTTTCTTTTAACTTTATAGTTTCGCCTTTCATATGTAGATCTTTAATCCATCTAGAATCTACCTTCACATTTGGCTCTATTATTGCAAGCCAGTTTTTTCAACACCATCTTCTACAGATTCTATCCCTTCTCTTCTTGATTTATGTACTACTTTTCCTTTTAAATTTTGTGTACTACTTTTCCTTTTCCTTTGTAAACATGGGTCTGTTCCTAAGCAGTCTCTTCTCTCATTTTCTATTTGTTCTTGCAGCAGTACCATGTTATTTTGTTACTATGGCTTTGTATGCCCTTATATCTGGTAGGGTAAATATATTTTGTAGCTAATCTAACAAGGGATTACAAGAAGAATGCTTTCAAAGTCTTTCGTTGATGTTTCTGCCTTTCTTCCACTTTGATTCATTAAAAGCTTATGTTGATATCAGTATCAACTTTGTTTACTTTTGCTTCCCTTGTAGTTTACCAAAAACCTGAAAGAATTTTTTTTTAGAAACGGAAATCATTCGTTTCTAATCATATTCTTAAATCATATATCCTTAAATCATTTATTCTTAGTATCAGGAACACAGTGACTCATCCAGACACTGATTTAAGATTTAGAGAGAGAGATCACATGCTTCCCTGGGACAATGGGTTTGCCTCTGATAGAGGGCTCTTGTCCCTCCTGAGTGGTACCAGAGGCCTCTCATCTCCTCTGTAAGTCAATGTCTCTAGACTGTCTTCACTTGTTGATGTGAAGTAATGAGAATTGCTAATGATCAGCATACGACTTGATGTTGGGAGAAAAATATCCTGAAGTCAAGTAGAGAAGGTTCTGTTACTATGTCATTTGTGTGTAGTTAAGGCTTAAAAAAATTACTCATTGCTTTTCCTCATCACTATTCATTAAACTCATGTTCCTTATCCCAAGCAAGACACTTTGAGGGATGCCTGTTTTTAGGCAGAATCTTACTTTAGCCTCATATTGGGCTCAGGACCCCGACCCTGTTCCACCACCATCACTGCCAGTGTGTCAAGCAGGTGTGTCTGTCTCTCTAGGAAGGACTCAACCGCAGGAACAGGAAGCTCAGAAAGGACATTGGGGAACTTCAGCAACTCCGGGCTCAGGAGAAAGAGAAACTGCAGGCTATGCAAGTGCGTTTTGAAAAGTCCTAGGAAGGACTACCTCTGAGTGTCCCTAGGTCCCTTACTCCCTCTTTTGGCCATCTGTCTGTCTCCTGATAGAGGGGGAGGTCCTGGAGGCTGGAAACCTGGGTGCTGGGCTCAGCTGGCCTCAGGGTTTGCTGGTTGAGTGACCTGGGGCAAGTCGAGCCCTCTGAGCTTCATGTGGTTCATGTGTTAAAAGAAGCCAGTCCTGCTCCACCTAGCTCCTGATGAAGATCAGACGAGACAAGCAGCCCCTCATTTGAATATTACTACACAAAACATAGGTCTCTGTCTCTGACAGTCTCTAACTTTCTGTCCCTCTTTCTCACTTACATTTGGGGTCTCTCCTCACCCTATGACCTAAAGGTTGTTAAAAGCAGGCAGTAAATGGCTAGAGCTGATCAGGGTGTGTGTTTATGTGTGTGTGACATGACATCTGTGGATATTCACAAGAGTAAGAGGCAGGAAAGGGTGGTGTCTCTCCACTTATAAGGAACACAGCTGCCTCTGTAATACCTATGACATACAGAGGTAATGCTACAAGGAGAAGATTGAGGAATCAACTTTCTCACTCAGATACTGAGAGACTGAAGGGCCAGGAGAGAGCCATCTGACAAGTGAATCTTAGGGGCTCCCTTTTCTGTAGTTTCAGGTAGCCTGTGGGCCCCACAGGCTGGAGGCTGAGATGGAAAACCAGCTGCAAACTGAGAATCAGCTGGATGCCCTCCCTCAGCAGTGGCCAGACCAGCTGAAGGGCATGCCAGCAGAGGTGTCCGGAATCCTTGACATCTCCAGGATAATAACACAACTCAGCAGCCTGGTTACCGATCTGGAGAGGACAGCCAAGAAACTGGATGCCAACATGCTGAAGGTGCATACCACAAGGCACCTTTCAAAGGCAGGGATTCTCCACAAACTGTGGGCAGCCTACCTGTAGCACTCTTCTGGGATGTGCAAGAAGGAGAGGCTTCTCTGTAACATGGTGGTGGCTAGTCCAAGGCTTACACAATACTGCTGTAGCAAAGTGGGGTGCAAAAGAGAGGTGCCATTCCAGTTTTCAAGATGACACCTTGGGGTGGCATCTAATAGTGGATTGGGGAAGATATTGGGAAGTGACAGGAACTTGAGAACCAATTGTGATTCTCACTCTCTGTCTCTCTTCTAGAATGCCAGTGACTTATTGACCAGGTATGAGCCGTCCCATCTTCCTCCCACATGTGCTTACACATACAAATCCACACAAGCACACACATCCACATGGGCTTTATCAAAGTTAAGGAGATCCACTGCTCTGTTAACTTTTGTATCTTTGTGCTACATGGCCAGTGGAAGATTCAACAGAATATACTGAAGGATTTCTTTGTTTCTAGGATGTTCCTCAAAAATTAGGAGCTTTTCATCCCAAGCTATAGAAGAGTCAACAAATCACTTCTTCAGCCATCCTCAGCAACTCAGACCTGTTCATCCCTGGGCCACCTCATCTCAGCCTCACCTCATCCTCCTCACTCTCCTTCCTCCAACCTGTCCAGCCTCCCATTAGGTCTACCCAGTGCACCTTTGGGCCTGCCATGTCCTGAACATGACCCCCCTTTCCTCATCCCCACAGCCACGACCTGATACCTGACCATCTGACACTTGGACAATAGTCACAGCCTCCTTAATTAAGTGAACCAAGTTCGAGTTTGTGGCTCCCACTGCAGAGGTCAAGATGCAAGATTTCCACTTTGCCTGTGAACTCAGAGTATTGCCTATCTCTCACAATCTCATGTTAAAATAAAAGTATCCGAGCACTTAAGGGGCCACCTCTGTACATGGAGCTGGCAAGTCTGAGCTCCTATAGCACTGTCGTCTTTACCACTCACATGGCACTTATTATTTTCTGGACTGACAGACTCTAGTGTGCCCTCCTCCCCCCCATGATCCTCCTCTCTTGGTGTTCATGTACTTGTGTGATTCCTTCCCCTTGGGTGTGAGCAGGACCTGTCACTTGTTTCTAATCAATAGAATATGGAAAGGTGATGGGATGTCACTTTCACAATTAGGTTACGTTATATGGCACAGGGAATGAAATGTCACTTCAGTGACTTTCTTTTGAGACTCTACTTGTGGGATTGGTGCAGTGAGTGGCCCTGTGGTCAGTGGGAAGCCTCTGGGAGCTAAGAGCAGCCTCTAGCTTTAAGCCAACAAGAAGCAGGGGCCCTTAGCCTTGAAGCTGCAATAAAGTGAATTTTGCATGAATTACATGTTGTAATTCAGCCTAAGTGAATGTGGAAGTGGATTTTTCCCCAGTTGAGCTTCCAGATGAGAACCCAGCCCAGCTGACAACTTGATTGCAGCCTAGTGAGACCCTAAACAGAGGGCCCAAATTTATGACTCATAGATATTGTGAGGTAATAAATGTCACAGAAACTGCGACATAATAAATGAGTATTTTAAGACACTAAATTTGTGGTAACTTTTACAGACCATTGGATAACTAATACATTTATATATTAAGTATTTGCACATCACTTCTTTGGGTGAGTAAGGACAGTAATCTGTCTTTGTGTTTCTAGTATGTGCTCAGTGAAATTTATTAAGTGGATGCATGAATAATCGAAAGTATAAGGGCATCTCTTGATGCTCCATGTTTGACAAAGGGAGTCTTTAACCAGTATGTATTAAGCCCTTGCTGAAATAGTCAATACTATATTAGGCACTGAGAGATATAAAAAATAAAACGTGGCTGCAAGGAAGTGCTGTGTTGTGGTGCAAAGAGTAAAAAATTTGACTTAAATTCAATTCCAGTCCTGACACCTAATAATTCTGTACCCATGGGCAAGCTTCTTAGCCTCTCTGAACCTCAGTATTACCCCCTCTAAAGTGAAGATTATGGCACCTGTAGCCTGGGATTGTATGAAGAATTAAATATTATTATACTTGCTGCAGTGCTTAACATGTCGTAAACACTCAAATGTGGTAATTCTATCTTCTTATTCTACTTCTCCATCCAGAAGCTTGTAATATAACTGTAGAACTAGGAAAAACATATAGAATAACAAAAGAGCATGTGACTGGTTAAATTAAGTGTCACAGTTATTGAATGCTGTGGGAATTCAGAGGAGAGACACCAGTGAGGATGAGAAAATCATGGTTGGCTTTGCGGGGGAGGTGCGACTGGACAACGGGAGAGAAAGATGAGAGCACCCAGGTCAGGATAGCTCCACGAATAAAAACATGGAAGTAGGAATAAGCCACAGCATGTTTGAAGGACTATGAGACCAACTTGCTTAATTTGAAATATTCAGGAATGGGGAAGACCAGAAGTCAAGCAGAGGGTTAAATAGGTGACACCAAGACATAGGAAGCCATCTAAAATTTTGAGTCAGGAGTGAAGAGAACAAGTGGTGTCTAAGGAAAACCCTATCTTGAAGTCATCAAATGTTAGGATCTATCCACTTCCTCTGCACTGACTCCACACTCAAAAACAGGCAAACTTAAAGTAAAATTACCCTACGAGAGGAGCAAGTGCTGATAGGCCAATATGAGTATTTTCACTCACTAGAAGTTTCATTTCTCATTGTAAAAAGTAGAAATTATCTTTCTGAATTCAAGTCATTCATGTGATGTGGCCAGCATTACGATATTCACCAGGACCCACTTGGGCACCTACTTTTGAACAAAGCAGTGCAGCATAGTGGTTAAGAACTCTTGAGGTAGTTATGGATTAAAATCCTGGCTGCACGATCTTGCCTGAGCAAATAACCAAAACTCAGTTTTCTTAACTTTAAATGGGGATTATAATAGAAGCTACCTCATAGAGTTACCTAGGTTAAGTGCCATAATGTGTGTAAAGTCCTCCGACAGGCCAGGATCTTCACACACATTTACCATAGAAGCTAACAGTCATTTTAAAGGACACAGCTAAAGCTAATAAGAATAAACAGAAAGATACAATGCACTTTTTGGTGGCATCCCAAATTTGGGACCTTTGGATGTGCTTTATTGTTATATAGGGACTCGTATGTATCTAGTTTTTTTAAAAAATATATATAGCACTTCATATGAAATATTGATCAGAGAAAGCAATTCAGTTCCCTCCAATCCCTGGCTCCTGAGCTTCAAGTCTTTTCTACCTGCCAAATTGAGGATGTAGAATAGGACTTCCCAAATGACTTCTCAGCCTGGGCCTCAAAACACTGTACCCTCTCCCTTTGAGGTTGCACCTGGATGGTTCACTCCTTCCAGGGGCCCCAGTGGGGAGATGATAGAACATTTTAGTTTATATCTGATCAGAATAAACAGATAGATTGTCAATGAAGGGGAAGTTTAAGCAGAATAAAACACAACACCAACAAGAGCTAGAAAATGAAATGTATAGCTATAATCAACAAAACAAATAATAACAAATGCTGGAGAGGATGAGGAGAAAAAGGAACCCTCATACACTGCTGGTGGGATTGCAAATTGGTACAGCCACTATGGAAAACAGTATGCAAGTTCCTCAAAAAACTAAGAATTGATCTACCATATGATCCAGCAACCCCTCTACTGGGTATTTACCCCAAAGACTTGAAAACTCATATCCAAAAATATATTTGCACACCGATATTCATAGCATTACTCACAGTGGCCAGGACATGGAAGCAACTGAAGTGTCCTATGATATAGATGATTGGCTAAAGAAGCTGTGGTGCATATATACAATGAAATGTTACTCAGCCATAAGAAGAGATGAAATACTGCCATTTGCGACAGCATGGATGGACCTCGAGATAATCATGCTAAGCAAAATAAGCCAGACTGAAAAAGTTGAAAATCACATGATATCACTTATATGTGGGCTATAAACCTAAAAGCAACAAATGAACAGGACAAACAGAGACTCAGGGACATGGACAATGGACTAGAGGTTACCAGAGGGTAGGGGGTGGGGGAGGAGGGAAGAGGTAGACAGGGTAAAGGGGGTCAAATATAGGAGGATTGGGGGAGGGCGAAGTGGGTAAAGGGGATCATATATATGGTAGCTGAAGGAAACTGGACTCTGGGTGGTAATCACACAATAGAATATATAGATGTCAAATTATAATGTACCCCTGAAAATTAAATAATTGTATTAACCAATGTTACCCCAATAAACTTAAAAAAAAAATGAAATGTGTTAAGACAATGTTTTCATTGTGCATAGAATTTAAAATTCCACCTTGGGACAACTGAAATCACTTTCCATTTCTAGGCAGCCATGTATTAGTGCTCATCCCTGTCCCTGAATCAGCACCAGGTAGGAAGATTTCTGTAGTCACCAATACTCAGCTTTTTCACACCACACATGGCCACAGCCTCCCCCAGCACCACTTGGCTTCCTATCTCTCCTAGAGCAATCTGCCCCAGATCCACACATTCCTAAATCCCCAGTTCTCTTCTTTCTTCCATCTCATCCTTCAGATGTCATTTCTTATCCACCCTTAGAACAGTCTTAATTGTTTGGACTAAAGGTCACAGGTCATTGAATTCATCCTCCTGCCCCCACCTGGGATTGTTTAACTCAGCATAAGGATTAAGATAGGCTATTTCTGCTCCCACAGCTGAGCTATTTGAGATTCATTTCTTCCCATCATCTTATTCCTTTCATCTCATTTCTCCATCTCAGGTGGTGACCAACAGATCAGGAAAAAGATTTCTCCAAGGGTTGAGTGTGGTCCTTGGGTTATGGTTTATGACCATGCCTCTCCTGTCCCTCTTTCACTAAGGCCCTGCATCTTCAACTCAGCCAGAAGTGACACCACCAGGAGGAGCGAGGCACTGAGTGGTGTCAGGGGTAGGAATGGCAGTACATCTGCTCATGAGGACAATGGAGATGACTCAGTCATCTCTTCTCCTTAAGAAGCTTCTCACCCCAACCACCCTGACCTTTTCTCATTCACCACACTCATCTTTTAGACTCACCCTTTCCAGAAAGCCACGCCCAACTCAACCCCTGCTCTCCAAGATGGGTTATGCCCCCCTCCTCTCACACTTTCTCTAAAACCCAGGCCAAACCCTTATTTCAGCACCCATCACCCAGTGCTGTAATTTCCTTTTCATGTCTCTGTTTCTTCCCATGAGCTCCTGTTTCTTCGCATGAGCTACTTCAAACAAGAAACAAGTTTTTTTCTTTTTATTTTCATATCACCAATGGATACCATACTGCTTCATTCACAATTAGCACACAATAAATGTTTCTTGAGGATATGAGTAAACAAATCATAATATTTTTGGAAGAAAATAAGATGAAGAGAGGTGAGATGCCCTGCTTAAGGTCACACAATTGGTTGTTCTAGAACCCAGGTCTTCTGTCTATGAATTCAGGATTCCTTCCTCTACACAGCTATTTCCGTGCATGGTGGGGATGGTGATGAGAAAAGCTAGTAGTGGCCCAAGTCCTGGGACACCCTGACTATCTACTGAGCATTGAGGAAAGGATTTGATCGGAAGATTGAAGGTCTTCCCACCTTGTCCCTTGCCAAAGTCTTGACTACATTATATCATCTAAAGCAATAATTTCTGTTTCAAGTCTTCCAGGTAACTCAGCCAGAGGTCAAGTCCATACAGTCATCTCTTTGAGCCCTGTACTTAAAGGAGGGTAACTTCATCCTCTCAGGAGCTCAGGAGGAAACTGGACCCTCGGCCCCAGAGCCCAAAGAAGGGGAAGACCTTCCGAGTGAAGGAGGCAGTGAAGGTGTAGATGTGTTCTTGGGTGACAGCGTTAACAAAGGTCACCCAGCCCACCTCGTAGTCAAGAGACACCCGCAGCTTCCTGGGCTGCTCCTCCAGGGCCAGCCGTGTGGGGAAGGAGCCCAGGGCAGAGACAAAGCCCCAAGCCAGCCTCATGGCCCACACCCCCTCCTCGGGCCGCAGCCGAAGCTCCCCCTTCCGCCGCATGTCCTCACTGGCCACACCCACAGTGCAGCTGCCCCCGTGGGCCAAGTCTACACTCACCACCCACGTGTGTCTTCCCCTTGTGAAGCCATGGTGGGCCAGGACACAGGTGGCCCGGTCAAAACGCTGGGGGCTGTCTGGTGAGTTCTGCCATTTGTAGGAGAATCGAACCTGCTGGTGGTTTTCAGACAAGATGAGCTTGGGGTGGGAAGTCTGGGGATCTAGAGAGATGTCAGCTGTGGGGGAAACCAAAAGGAAAATAGATAACAGCAGACATGTTATCTCCTTCAAGAAGGCCTAAAAAGTCCCCTAGGCACCCACCTATTAGTGTTATTAGTGCCACAACGTGTATGGTGTCTATGAGGACCAATACCCGGGAACTTGTTAGAAATAGGCTCTAAGGCTTCACCCTAGACCACTCAAAAGGGAATCTGCATTTTTAGAAGGATCTGCAGGTGACTGGTACACATGTTAAAGCCTGAACAGCCTGCCGCAGAGGACATGTCATCTTCTATCTGCATGCTACCCTTGGTTCTGTTGGGTCTCTGGAAGTAGTTCTGCTGCTCCCAAGCTGGTCGACTCCCAAAGATGGGCACGCCTGCTCTGCTCTCCTACTGCTGACACATGACGGTCTCCTCCTTCCATATCTTGGATCTGAGGGACGGAGACATTCTCCTCTCAGTCCATACTTCATAGTTCTTCCCAGGGCACCTATGACTCATTCAGTCTTTGTTCCTGGCAGGTTCTCCCACTCACCCACGGGGTTACTCATTCTGCCTCAGTAATTCTAAAACTGTCGGGGTCTGAGGGCCACTTTTTAACATAAAAAATTTCTGCAGACCTCCACATATTGTTACTTTTAGTATCCGTAAATTGAGACAAATTGATAAATTCAGATATGTCCATGGGTGAGAGAGTCCCTTCCTAAACTGTGACTTCTCAGGGTCTTTGGCTGATAGACTGTGAGCAACAGCCTTGAGTGGGGTCCACTCTGTTCATTTCTTTCTCACCCAAAGAC